>CAJQZP010001255.1:0-137044 GCA_907164705.1 Parnassius apollo
TTTGAGTATTCAACCAACTACTTAACGTTAACATTTGTTATACGTGGTAGAGCTATGCTGCAGTTATATTAGTAGTATAGTTGTTGCATGAATGGTTCGGCTCGACCGGGGAAGGACCACACTCTCACAGAATACCAACGTGAAATAGTAGCTTCATGCTGTTGTGTTTCGTATGGTGAGTGTAGAGAACCGAAGAACCTTTTTACTGGAAACGAGGCACTCCAGCTTAGTCCTCATGGGTGACAAAGTATCTGCATTTTGATTCATAATCGAGGATAGATGTAGATGTTTATGGGTTGCAGCAACCACTTACGACCAGGTGGACTATATGCTCGTTTGTCACCTTATCCTATAAAAAAAACGTTTAACGCAGTATCAATCGCCACCTGTGGTGTCGTGTTCGAACACCGATGTAACAATGCGAACTGCTAAATCAAGGAGAATGAACTATACCGACAGCCAAATAAATCAACCTTTGATTGTATATATAATCAAAGAAATCAACCTTGCAATTCACAACAATGTATTGATTAATCAAATGAATATGTACAATAGGCGATCTTGTCATTCTTAAAGCGATCTCTTACAGACGACCTGTTCGTAGAGGACTGCTGCAAACAATGATTAAAATAAATGATCACCTTAAGTCTAATATGGCAGTAGTTGCGTATTTTTATTTGTTGTGTTAAGGGCAGTAGAACGATACGAAATATATTTGAATGGTCACAATGTGAGCAGATACGTAAGCTACATCAACAACGCTGGGTGATTAATGAAACGTTATTCCCAATAGCTTCATAGAGAACTTTTCACTGAGGCTGAATAAGTATACGAAAAACATTTTTAAGCCAATCGTCAAAGTACCGCTAATGGATACTTTCGGCTTTATCGTGAGTAAAAATGTTATAAAAAAATAAACATACAGCTGACGTGAAGCACCGACGCTCCGGGAAGTCTGGAGTCTGCGAATATGTTCAAGATCGTCCCCACCATTATAGTCGATTTGATAAACCACAAATCCTCGCAAAAGAACACCGATTCCTGCCAAGTATGATACGCGAGGCTATTGAAATTAAAAAATATCCAAATTTCAATAGAGAAGATGGATGGGTACTGCCAGCTGTATGGGATCCTATAATTAACAAAATTAAACCCAAACCAAAGCATACCACTGCAAGACTTCATGATACTATAAGCTCGTTTTGCGTAAATCTGACCAAAAATTAATATTCAAAAACTGAAGGTAGCCGGACTAACTATGACATTAGGACGTCAAACATCTCAGTCCCCCCCCACCGTGACCATGGGTGCTGTAAAGCACTCGAAACGTCGGGATAATAAAAATAAATTAAAGTAATTAAACGCGATAAAATCCGTAAATAATAGTTTATTCAATGTGTAGTGTTCGCGTAAATTTAAGTTATCATTAAATAAAAATAATTATAAACCATGAACGCAATTAAAATAAATAATTTATTTCCTTATTAACTAATCATTTTAAGGTTAGCCTTTTTAATAAAAATAAAAAAACATTTAGTAAAACAAACTTTTGATCTTATCACGATAAGCATTTTATCAACGAAGCGTTTGAATATTAATTTCGAGAAAAAAATTTCATTTTGATTGGACTAAAAACCAACACAACTAGAATGTTATTGTTACGGCCCTAAGTTACCCCGACAAAAGTCGACAGGATTAGAGCCCATCAGTAATCCAACTCGACGACCAACCGAGGGGAGGGCCCAATGGCCTATTGATAATTAATTCATAACGGCTGTATAAGCAAACACAAACTTACAGAATTCCAGGTGTAGGGTCGACCACAAGGCGCCGTCAAGGGCAAGTAAATGATATGTGCGAGTGGTGTAGGAAAGTGTGTCATGTAACCTGACGTCGCCCCTGATAATCGTTCAGCAAACCAACATTCGTTGCCACGCTCCACAAGGCGCAATCACTTTAGAGGGCGCATGCCGTTATCGGAACTCAAAGTCTAACGTCACTTAGCACAAACTATAATTTAGCGCGATCTCCACCCGGATCACAAGGTTTAGCGTTCAACCGATAAAACAAGATTCCTTAGCACGATATTAAAACGCAACACAAGCCACGCGTCGATGCAAAATAAGGGCTATTGAAGTTAAAATAGTCAATCAAAACTTAAACAAAAAGCCTCGTTGTCACGTATATTAACGAAATAAAACAACATAATAGATGCCGTCGTAATGCGACGTAGCAATTTTTATGTAGCTTGCGACCTATAATCGACACAGCAGTCGCGTCGAATCGAGTATTCTAGACTAATTTTGCGACCCCCCACCGGCATGGCCGCAGCGCTCAAAGATTCTATCAGACTGTCAGGCACTGCCGTAGGTGCAAGTAAATGCCCCCCCCCCCAACAATAAACCGGTTCCCCGCTCGGAACAAGCGCCTTGCAAGTTGTAGCTTGCTACAATTTGGCGTTAACAAACACCCGTCCCGACATAGGGACCTATGTCCGCGAGTAAATTGGCAAAAGGGATAGGGTGGCGACGGCACGTTGCAAGAACGAATCTCCAACCAAAACCTCGGCCACCCTATGTACCCCCATCTGGTTCATACGACAACTTAACAATGAGCCCACGGCGCCAATACAAAGGCAAAGCGTTAGGTTCTTTAACTAACACGAGGTCTCCAATCCGAGGAAGATCCGTCTTGTCAGACCACTTAACGCGCTGCTGCAAAAGATGTAGGTACTCCAGAGACCATCGGTGCCGGAAACTCTGGTAATAAGCTGAACTAACAATCTTTTAACATATTACGTTAAATATAATAAGTTACTTAAATATTTTATCTTCAAATAAAACGTTAGATATTTAGAGCCCTAGTCTTCCCACCAACCAAGTGGAGGCCACACAGCTTGTGAACCCGAATCCAATATAGCGCGAACCGTTAAACAGTCGCCACTCAGGTTGTACGCTTTCACTGAGGCCGTCGGCAATAGAACAGTTTGACAAGTGGACTGTTGACGGCTCAGTGGATCAGTGAAGGCGGCCGTGGTGGGAGCTTGAGCGGCCGCTACCTAGCTGGAGCGGCCTCCATTGGACCGGCACTCGAACCGGGGGTCCCGAAAGCAGCATTCCGGCGGCCACTCAATGACCCGTGGTTGGAATTCACCGAACGGGATGACCTGGGGAACTTCGAGGAACCTTGGTCTTGAGGCCCGGGATAAATTCGAGGTCGCTGGAACCCCGCAATACTGGTACCAACCAAAAGGGGGGTGGCACTCCAGTCGCGGCCTCTCAGCCAACGGGTGTGAGAAGGGTATGGCTGACCGCTGAGTGGCCGTGAAGTTCCTCTCAACACGCTGAGGGGGGTGTGACGACCCCGTAAGATAAGATACCGTACCGGCGCATTGCCGCCACAGAAAAAATATCGTTTTATATATAATATGTCTGTAGTCGACTGCTTTTGTCTTGTATTTGCCCTTTGTTAATGTTTATTCAAATAGTTTTCTCTTTTTATATTTCTATCTTATATTGGTTTAGTGGCCAGGGAGGCGCCCCCTGCTCCTATTGTCGAGCATCGGATCACCGGGTGACGTTGTGCCCGAAATTATTGGGTAAGCCGGTCCCAGCAAGACGTACCATCGCCAAGGAGCGCCGCTAGTGCTACTCATGCTTGGAAAGGCATCTCCAACGAGACTGCCCGCACCAGCGGCCCTGTCCGCACTACCAGGGCAACCAACATGCCGTATAGTGTCTGGGAGGAGCGGCGCCCTCCCGCGGGAGCTCCACTCGATCTTAAGTGGGTTGGCGACGACTTGTCCGGGGGATTCCGCCTCTCCCCGGGCACGGCTCGGTTGGCAGTCCATAGGTCGTCGACGGTGCCCGCTGCGTTATCAATCTGCCTGCACTGCTCCTCCAAGAACCGCAGCGGGTCCCTGAAGGGCGGAATATAGGAGGCGCCGTCCCCGCCGTACCTCTCCTCGAAATGGATCCGAAGATCGAGAAGCAGGCTGGACAGCACGATGTGGAGCAACAAAAAGGACCATTCGTCCACCGGTAAATCCAGCCGCCTCAAAGACTTACAGGCTACCAAGACTGGATTTAAAATGTCCGGACGTAGTTTGGCCCGGTCCTTAAGCAGCGGGAGGTTTAGCAGCTGCTTAACGTATTCGTCCGCAATTCGCCGGACGTTGGCGTACCTTCCTGCGAGGAGGTCCCGAGCGGTCTGGTAGGCGTCGTCCGACAATTTCAAATGGCCGACGACGCCCAGGGCTGCCCCCTTCAGTGAGGCCAGGAGGTACGCCATCTTCTGGCTTGGTGTTAAGTCCCTCCGGGCGTCCATTAGGCTGTCAAAAAGGACTCGGGAGAACCTTGACAAGTCCAGAGTTGGGAGTCGTCCCAACAGCTCCAGCAGAGTAGGCTGCTTCCGAGGGGACTCGAGCAGGCCATTCAGCCGAGCTTCACGCGCTTCATGAGCATACTTGGCCCCCGCCTCGATCAAGTCGTTCTTGAGCGAAAAGAATTGCTCGTAGTCCGCGAGACAGGAGTCTAGGACTCTCTGTTCCGTATCCGGGGCCAAAAAGCTCAGTGCAAGCCTCCGCCACTACGGCCCTTCGGGCTATGACCTGCTCGAGCCGCTTCTCTAAGCTATGGGCCCGATCGGGTCGCCCTATCAATGTATGGGCGTTCGCGGCCCAGCGCAGCTCCGCATGCAAGCGAAGCGCCGGTGGCTTGTACGATGGCATTACTGCTAAATACAATTACTATTAATTAAATTAAACACAATTACACTACACGGCAAGTACTCACTACAGTCGGTCAACAAAGATGCCCAGCACAGGAGACCGACCCTTCGGCAATTTAATCTAATTACCCGAAATACCTAACGCGTAGGTACCTAAACCTTAACTACACTCTAACGGGCGTGGCTCTAACCACCGATCCGCTAACAAACAACAACAAAAAAATATTATTATATTACGGCCGGGCGTGATTGGAGAAACAATCAACCACGCTCTGCTACCAGCAATGTTACGGCCCTCAGTTACCCCGACAAAAGTCGACAGGATTAGGGCCAATCAGTAATCCAACTCGACGAGCAACCGAGGGGAGGGCCCAATGGCCTATGGATAATTAATTCCTAACGGTTGTATAAGCAAACACAAACTTACCGAATTCCAGGTGTAGCGTCGACGTAACGTCGAGTGGTGTAGGAAAGTGTGTAATGTAACCTGACGTCACCGATGTAATCGTTCAACAAACCCACATTCGTTGCCACGCTCCACAAGGCGCACATTAGAGGGCGCCTGCCGTTATTGGTACTCAAAGTCTAACGTCACTTAGCACAAACTATAATTTAGCGCGATGTTAATGTCCACCCGGATCACAAAGTTTAGCGTACAACCGATAAAGCAAGATTCCTTAGCACGATATTAAACGCAACACAAGCCACGCGTCGATGCAAAATAAGGGCAATCTAAGTTAAAATAGTCACTCAAATCTCAAACGAAAAGCCTCGTTGTCACGTATATTAACGAAATAAAACAACATAATAGATGCCGTCGTAATGCGACGTAGCAATTCTTATATAACTCGCAACCTATAATCGACACAGCCGTCGCATCCAATCGAGTATTCCAGACTAATTTCACGACCCCCCACCGGCACGGCCGCAGCGCTCAAAGATTCTACCAGACTGTGAGGCACCGCCGTAGGCGCAAGCGAAGCCCCCCCCCCTCCCCGCGCAACGCTAAACCAGTTCCCCGCTCAGAACGAGCACCATCCAAGTTGTAGCTTGCTACAATTTGGCGTAAACAGTTATATTAATAGCTTTTTTCAATATTATTTGGGCCTACCCCCGAGAAAGTACCCATAAAAACACACTACACACGGAATTACGCCTCGGACTTCCAAAACAAACGGGTCTGCCACACACAGACGGAATCCCGTTTTGTCCGCAAAATTCCGTACGGAAAACTATCGTAGGTTTGTGACGGGTCATTGATTTAATATTATGGACTTGCTGCGTTCGGTATCGCGAATCGGAATTCTGTATGTATGTGGTGGGACTTACGGTAACAAGTATTCGACATAAATATGTTAGTTACCGAGGTGATCCTGACGAATCTTCGCCCGAAAATTCGGTTCGGTAATGGTTTTACCGAACTTTCTGAATATGTGACGAAATATGTGATCACAAGTTAAAATTTATTTATAAATACCTACTGTGGTGAATCAGGCTTAGTTCATGATGCTCGTGTTTTTAGGCTGTCAAATTTATAAAATTATTTACACCTGAATTTTCGCACAATATTTGTATTTTCAGAGATGGTTTGATTCAAAATCCGATTTTTGTCAAACATTAGATTCCAGCATTTGATAGAGGTGTAAAAGGTAACAATCTGCATATTTTAAGCATCAGATACAAAAGCACAACTTAGTTGTCAATTATTCAATGGATGGAAAATTTCTTTGTAGCTTTACTAAAGGGCATTTATTTTTTACTTTATATTATATTGCCTTCTAAGACATGTATATAATAAAATACATAAGATTACGTTTAAAATTATTACTATCACATACAAATATATTACTATTTCTAATTTGTTCTTTTTTCGTAAGATTAAACATAATATATTTTAATAGAGACTACCATAACATTGCAAAAGTACTTTAAAATATTAATTATTAGTATTTTCTTAAAGGGAGATTTTCTTAAACATTTCGACTACAAATATAAGGCAAGCTAAATACAGCCTTTGGTAACTTTTTTAGTTTCATTAAAATGATAATATTAAAAATAAAATTATTGGAAATAAGCAAAACAAAAATTAATTAATCCTTACGTATTCGTGTTATAAGCGGTGCAACAACATCTATTAATCTATCCATAGCAGCAATTTTTTCCTGATGGTGTTGTTCACGAGTTTCCTCTCTCTTTTTTCTATCTTCAATTAATTTTGAAATTGGACGGTAATTTGAAATATCGTGCTTATTACCACTTTTAAATATGGGAATTATGAACGAGTTTTTCCATTCTAAAGGTATTTCACCCAACTTCATGGAAGTTCTAAATAAAATTGTTAATGGTTTAACTAATTGACGGTAACATTTTTGTAAAAACAAGGGTGGAATACCATCAGGTCCTGGGCCCCTACTGACATCCAAGCGTTATAAATACATTGAAACTTGAGGGACTGTAAAAGTGAATTTATACTGATCGAGTAAGCCGAGGTAGAAATCTGAGTATTATGATTTGGACTATTAACACTAAAAGCTGAGCTAAAATGAGTATTAAATAATCACATGATTTTACGAAAGATCAAAAGAACTTACTATTAATACCAATCTTATATTCAGCATTATTGATAAACGTGTTATATATAACAATCATCCTCCATTAATTTTTGTCACCCTTTTAGTACGGCAAAAGACTTGTCATCACTATCCTGTTTATACACCTTCCACTTGCGATGAAATTTTAATTTTTTTTATAATTTTAATCAATGCGCTATTATACCAAATCGGGTACTTAGTGTTAAATTTAATACTTTTAGTATGTACGTGTTTTTCTATTATATTATAATAAAAAATAAAAGTATAAATTTCTTTGCAACCTTCCGCTAAATTATTACAATGATGTGTCCTACCTGGATTGAAGAGCACCTCCCGCCCTCCCTCAATTGCATGCACTAACTTCGTCACCATGAGTGTAGTTTTAAGTGTGACGGTTGGTGTTTAAAATAAGGCAAAACCAGTCATAAAAAAAAATTATATATTGGTAAAAGAAAAGGTCGTGGGCGTGGTTCCGATAATTTAAAAAAAAGTGCCCGTCTGGCTTCACTGGCAGGGTCAGGTACTCCCCTATGTGGCCGCGAGGTGGTCGAGCAGGGCCGGGGGGTTGGACTGTTCACGGGGGAGCGCCGTGGGCAGCTGGCTGTGGCGGTGGCGGCGTCGAGGGGAGGCCTAGGCCCTCTTAAGAAGGACGACCGCCACGGTTGTAGTCGTAAAATTGCACCCTGGAAACAACGTCGTCCACATTTAGGTCCAGGTAATAAAATGCCGCCGATTATGAACCCCCGGTATATCGCAGGCTAGCAGTAGATGGGAGCACAGAGAGTAGCTGGCGGGTGTTCATAATCAGAACGGAGTTACAAGGCGGAATGGAAGGCAAGCGTCATAGCGGTGAGGCGCAAATTAAAATACACATGAATTAAAATTACGGCAAGTGTAAAATACCGTTTAAATGTACCAGGATAATTAATTTAGGCTGTGCATTGGTTGAAACATGATGGTGACTTGCGATATTTGATCGCGGTGCGAAATGTATGAGACGCCATTTTGTAACGGTACTTTTGCCAACGCACACAGCGGCTACATACATTACTTACATGCAAATAACACTAATAACGTGGCAATTAAATAGCTAAAAGCAAACAGCCTGGCATGATCAAATTACACTACCTATAAAACACTTTCACTAGTAACGTTTCAACACTTACCCTTACGGGGTGCAAGACGATACGGAGGTCTCGGTGACGAGAATTAACGAAAAAACTATACGGCCACAGTGCCGGAATTATTATATTATTTTAAACTTTTTCCAAAATGGGATTAAAATTTGCAAGCGCGTACGAGGACACAAAGCAGAGCTTGTGAACGCGGCTGCAGTGGTAGTGTGCGCCTCCCAGGGCGCTCGGGCGGAGAATGACCGGGAGCGCGACGCCGTGGAATGATACCGGCCGGGTAAAACTCTGACGCGAGAGTTGCAAAGCGCATAGAGTAACGAAGCGTCAGAGTGTTTGTTCGAAATACAATATTTTAATATTTGATTTATTATTTAATTCGTTCTTTTAGTTTACTGATTTGTTTTATTAATAGGATACCTAAGTTAATTATAGAATTATTTTTGTTAATAACTTTTATTTTATTTTTATTTAGTTTATTAAATGTTTATTTAATTTTAATAAACCGTTTAATTATAATTATGCATACATGTACGTGCAACGTTACAGTACCCCGCGCGCTACAGAAGGATTTTATTATTCTTAATTAATAAAATCCGCTCTAAATTGTTATGTATTCGCATTATCCTTTTATACAACATCTCTCATACTTCACGCGATTATATCAGCGTCAACGAACATCAATAGGGTAGTTGACGCATCCTGTCATTTGGCAAGGTGTTCCAGCATCGGTTAGACTGGAAGACCCATACGAATACCTAGAGCTAAAGATGTAAAAGTGTGACCAGGGTAAAACGAGCACCATGTATATATATAAATATAACGCTAGTGTATTCCTAAGTAACAAGCAGAACACATGCAACTTAATTAAGTGTACTTGTAGGTGTAACATGGAGATCTTGTGATATTGCAGTGATGGTTGCTAGCCCAACTCCCACAACACACTACTACCCTATCCCTTAGTCGACTTTTGCGACACCCACAGGAAGAAATGGGGTGGTGCTATTCTAACCCGACACCACACGGGGAAGTGCCACTTTAAAAAAAGTGTATACATATATGACTAAGTATTGTGTCCTGTTAATTTCAAATCCTTGATGTGCCAGGTGCCAATATCTTTCCCAGACATGTCAGCCAGGATGTAAACTAGGGGTGACTTTTTACCGATGACGCGACATTTAATAAATTTTGGCGCAAGTTTTTTACTAAAGAACTTATCCTTATCACTTAAAACATATGCGCGTTTCATTACAGTGTCACCAATGTTAAATTCCATAGGCTTGCGCCGAAGGTTATAGTGGGTTGAGTTTTTAGCATGAGCATGCCACAATTTGGCCTTTACAGTATCGAAAACTTCCTTAAGACAACCCAAATCCTCCGCGTAGATGTCACGGGGAAGGAATAAAACCTCATCGCCTAAATCGTTATCTAAATAATGCGAGCCACATGTAACGAGCTCCCTGCCGAACACCAGGAAGGATGGAGTGAAACCAGTCGCCTCACTCACCGAATTGTTGAGGGCGAACTGAACCTTCGGAATATATGTATCCCAACTGCGATGATCGTTGTCCACGAAAGTTGAGATACACGTGATAATTGAACGATTATGTCGTTCTACCAAATTAATTTGAGGGGTGTACTTTGGCGTGAAGAACACGTTAGGGACCTTATAACGATGGAAAAGTGACTCAGTGACCTTCGAAATAAACTGGCCGCCATTGTCCAAAAATATGGTCTGAGGGACACCATGGACGAGGAAAACAGACTCTTCCAGTAACTTCGTGACTGTAGTGGCAGTAGCACTTCTTAATGGGAAAATTAGGCAATATTTCGAGAAGCAGCATGTGACTACGAAGATATAAGTGTTCTGCTTCCTAGTGACAGGCAAGGGGCCCATCAAATCAATTGAAATCATTTGAAATGGCCTAGAACACTGCTTCGGGCGGCCCATTGCTCCCAAGGTTTGGTGATTTTGAGCCTTGTAAGACAAGCACTTCTCGCAGGAGGCAACGAACTTCACCACGTCCTGGTGCATACCAGGCCAAAAGTAGCGCAAGGCAATACGATGGTATGTTTTAAAAACGCCGAGATGTCCAGCCGTGGGTTCCGCATGATTCTCGTTGATCACCTGCTCGCGTAGCTCAAAAGGTACAACCTCCTTCCATAAGAACTCGGATGAAAGTGAGTGATTATTCTTGGCACGCCTGAATAACTTGCCATCCTTGATAATGAAATTCGGGAAAGTTTGCGGCTTAGAAAGGCAAGAATTATAAATATTTTTGTACCAAGAATCCGATGTCACCATGTTCGAACCGGAAGTACTAATCGCCGAGACGGGAAGAGCTCTAGAGAGGGCATCGGGGATCACATTGTCCACACCCTTACGATGCTTGAATTCTAAATGAAATGAGGACAATCTTACACCCCAGCGAGCTAATCTACCGGTAGGGTTCCTGAGAGACAGAAACCATTTTAACGCACTGTGATCAGTATAGACAGTGAATGGCCTACCGTTCTCCAAGTAACACCTCCAGTGCTCCAGGGCGATGACGACAGCTAATGTCTCACGCTCCGTTATACTGTAGTTCCTCTCTGCTGCTGACAACGACTTGCTCATATAAGCAACGGGGTGCTCCTTACCATCTATAGTCTGCGTCAGCATCGCACCCACGCCGTAATTGCTGGCATCGGTGTGTACTTCGAATGGCTTATCGTAGTCAGGGCAGGAAAGAACAGGAGCGGAAACTAAACACTCCTTAAGTTTCTTGAAGGCAGCATCAGCTTCGGCAGACCAGGCAAAAGGTGGTCCACCCTTCTTACTCGAAGTTAACTTGTTTAAGGGGCCTGCAATGGTACTAAAATTGGGGACGAAACGACGATACCAAGTAGCAGTCCCGAGGAAGCGCTTAACGTCCTTACGACATGTAGGTGTCGGGTAATTGAGGATTGCTTCCACCTTCTCAGGATCGGTACGTAAACCACTACTATCAACGACGTAACCCAGGTATTTGAGCTGACTGCGGAAGAATTGACATTTCTCTAGGTTTACAGTGAGGTTGGCCTGTTTCAGCTTATTAAGAACCCGAAGTAACAGGGAAACATGGGAATTGAAGTCGTTTGAGACGATAATAATGTCGTCTAGGTATGCAAAGACTTTGAGGTCAAATTCCCTAAATAACAGATCAACCAACCTTTGCTGTGTAGCCGGGGCGTTAGTTAAACCAAAAGCAGTGCGCTTAAAACGATAGGTACCGCGATTAGGCACATAAAAAGCAGTCTTGTCCCGGTCCTCCTGTGCTATAGGTATCTGCCAAAAGGCTTTGGATAAATCGATACTAGATAAGTAGCGAGCATCGCGAAGATTATCCAAGATCTCGGAAATGTAGGTATCTATAGGCGTCGCGCTTCGTGATGGAATTGAGCTTGCGGCTGTCGAGGCAAAACCGAGGCTGACCGTTTTTCTTCGTAACAATGAGAACTGGTGATGACCAAGCACTTTCGCACTGCTCAATTACGTCCAGAGCCAGCATCTCGTCGACCTGCTCGGCAAGGATCCGCTGCTTCTCTGGAGACAACCTATAGTACCTTTGACGAACTGGCTCAGCATCTCCCGTATCAATACGGTGAGTGACCAAACTCGTCTCGCCCAAACCCCGACGTTCGGCGGAAATGTCGCTAAATTGAGAAATGATGTCATCCGCCACTGATCTCTCCGAAACAGTCAAGTGGTCATACGCTTGTATGAAAGTGGTAGAATCGGTACTAAGGCTAGCATTCAATACTGCGGCATTAGAAAATGTAATGCTTGAGAAATGTCTAGGAAAAATGTTAAACTCGCGCCAAAAATCGATCCCCAACACGAGATCAATATTGATGTCTGGCACAACAAATGACTTAATTATATGGTACTCATTCTCAAAGTTTATAGGGAGAAACATATAGCCAATGCTGGTCATAGATTGACCCCCAGCAGCCGTGACTGTAATTAAGTTGTCCCTATGCAGCTGTAAACCCCGTTCCTCTAGCTTTCTTGCTTTATCACTAAAATGGACACAGCTGAGCCTGAATCTAAGAGGCCAAATAGCTTAAAATCATTGATTTGTACACAAGCGTAAGGTCTAGGATCATGCAATGGTTTGTCCAGCAGAATTGTATCAACTTTATAAGAATTGAAGAAAACATTAACAGTGTTAAGCCAGCTCTGCCAACCCTCTTGGTCAAACTTGGGTGGCAGGACTTCAGTACAATTCTGCTGGTCTATCAGTTTTTTTGAAGTGCTCGGTTTATCCTTGCCACACTTCGGACAGTCTGGTGACTTGACGCCTTCCTGGCCACAAACAAAACAAAATATTCTATCCCTATTTGCTTTGCATTGACGAAGGTTGTGGGTGTTATTACGACACCTAGGACAATAAGGAGACTTTTGGTACTGCTGTTGCACCGCATGCACATAATTATTATTTTTAGTATAAGTTTTATTACCTGTATTGTAATTATTGTTGCTTCTATTGTAAAAGTTATTGTAAGGTCTTTTATTGAAACTTTGGCCGCTGCCTTGATTAAACCTACTTGCAGACTGACCAGCGTAAGCAAACTCTGGCGCCAGTGTTCCTGAAGAGACCTTCGGAGGTTCGTGGAATCCCACTAGGCGAGCCTGAATGTTCTCGTAATTACGACAGAGCGAACGCAAGGTGTCGAGGTCTGAGATCTTCGGGACAGAAGCTAAGGTGCTGGCGTAGCATGGGCGGATGTTATGTAAAATGATCTCAAGTTTGTCTTCGTTAGACAGGCTCTTGGACAAACGTGAGAATAGCCCAGTCATAATAGAAATGTAAATAGTTATATTTTCAGACTCGCCCTGAGTTCTGGCCCGAATCTCCGACAAGAGTCTGTAATCATAATCGGCCTGGTCGAAATCTTCTCTAAGAAGGGAAACTAACTCGTCCCAATTAGATACCTGGTCCCGAATGGCACGATACCAATGCAAGGCATCGCCGGTAAAAATCTCAGCGCAGTAAGACAGCAGTTTTTCCCCCCGGTATATTCCTCGACTGGCTGTATTCATTGATGCGCTGGATAAATGCACGAACGCAAGATTTGCCGTCGAACTTAAACTTAGTGAACTCACTAGCCACGCCGCGCTCACAAGTTACGTTAACGTTGAGAGGTAAAGCAGCAGTAGACTGAGGGTCTCTAGATGCCAGAGAAGGGGTGGAATCAGTAGCAGTAATAGCATTATAGCGTTCCAAAAGTTGCCTGTATTCCGAAACACACGTATCCACCACCCCTTGCTGGGTCGTGCTATCACAAACTATACGGTTGAGTCGATGATGGAGGTGGTTAATGAGGTTGCGAGCACGAAGCAACGCATTCCCATCGCTAGGCGCCTCGATATATGCTCTTAGCTTAATTAAAGCATCGCCGACTCCCTTTAAATCATCGCCGACAGACAAAACGCTCTCGAGAATGTCCTCCGAAGGAAAGAGTGGACCTAATTTAGCAATCTGCTCGCGTAACTCTCTGACTGTGTCAGCCGGGGTGGCACCTCTAATGGCAACTTCGTATTCTAACTCCGACTTTTGCAACGATATGAATTTAACCGAGTGCGCCATTATAACACGCGTATAACCGCAAAGAGGTAAGTGTTGAGTCGTTACTGACTTAATCTACTCCGTTCCGTTACAATTATAATATCAGGTACTAAGAACGTTCTGGTTGACTAAAACGATTGGCGCATAAAAGAAGCAGTAAAAAGAATAAAGCAACTGCCACCAAAATAAAAGAAGCAGCGCAACAAAAAATTAAAATACGCAACTAATGTGTACTCGAACAATTAAATAAAACAACAACAAGATAATAATAATATGCCTAAGAATTAAAATAAAAAACAATTAATGATTGAATAATTTAAAATACTACCAACGCATGCGTGACTCAACTGAACTAGAGTTCTGCAGCAACAATAGGGAATAGTTACAATTCATAAAATTTCAATAATAATAATATCACAGAAAAAAAAACCACGAGAAAAAAAACCTACTGCAGAATTAGAATAGTAATACCTCGGAACAATATTAAATTTACTCTATCACAGACTACACAGTGACCACTCTGCACGCTAACTACTCTGTACAATGATAGAACGTAAACAACATAGGGTAGTGCACGGCATAGAGTGATTACGAAAAGTTATTCGAAACTAAACAAATTCTTAGTTAGGGATTAAAGTTTATGATCTCTCAAATAATACAAGTAAATAAATAAATCAATTGAAATTCAATAAAATTCCTAAAACAAACACAATAATGAAATTCGTACACATTAGTTGCTGCAACCAAAAAACAAAAAAACAAAAACGTTTCACAAACACAAAACGACACAAACACCAACTACTCCTACGCAGTGAAACCAGACCTTTTTTTACCACGTTTATGGGCGCCAGTGTGACGGTTGATGTTTAAAATAAGGCAACAACCAGTCATAAAAAAAAATTATATATTGGTAAAAGAAAAGGTCGTGGGCGTGGTTCCGATAATTTAAAAAAAGTGCCCGTCTGGCTTCACTGGCAGGGTCAGGTACTCCCCTATGTGGCCGCGAGGTGGTCGAGCAGGGCCGGGGGGTTGGACTGTTCACGGGGAGCGCCGTGGGCAGCTGGCTGTGGCGGTGACGGCGTCGAGGGGAGGCCTAGGCCCTCTTAAGAAGGACGACCGCCACGGTTGTAGTCGTAAAATTGCACCCTGGAAACAACGTCGTCCACATTTAGGTCCAGGTAATAAAATGCCGCCGATTATGAACCCCCGGTATATCGCAGGCTAGCAGTAGATGGGAGCACAGAGAGTAGCTGGCGGGTGTTCATAATCAGAACGGAGTTACAAGGCGGAATGGAAGGCAAGCGTCATAGCGGTGAGGCGCAAATTAAAATACACATGAATTAAAATTACGGCAAGTGTAAAATACTGTTTAAATGTACCAGGATAACTAATTTAGGCTGTGCATTGGTTGAAACATGATGGTGACTTGCGATATTTGATCGCGGTGCGAAATGTATGAGACGCCATTTTGTAAAGGTACTTTTGCCAACGCACACAGCGGCTACATACATTACTTACATGCAAATAACACTAATAACGTGGCAATTAAATAGCTAAAAGCAAACAGCCTGGCATGATCAAATTACACTACCTATAAAACACTTTCACTACTTAAAACTAAGTAACGTTTAAACACTTACCCTTACGGGGTGCAAGACGATACGGAGGTCTCGGTGACGAGAATTAACGAAAAAACTATACGGCCACAGTGCCGGAATTACTATATTATTTTAAACTTTTTCCAAAATGGGATTAAAATTTGCAAGCGCGTACGAGGACACAAAGCAGAGCTTGTGAACGCGGCTGCAGTGGTAGTGTGCGCCTCCCAGGGCGCTCGGGCGGAGAATGACCGGAAGCGCGACGCCGTGGAATGATACCGGCCGGGTAAAACTCTGACGCGAGAGTTGCAAAGCGCATAGAGTAACGAAGCGTCAGAGTGTTTGTTCGAAATACAATATTTTAATATTTGATTTATTATTTAATTCGTTCTTTTAGTTTACTGATTTGTTTTATTAATAGGATACCTAAGTTAATTATAGAATTATTTTTGTTAATAACTTTTATTTTAATTTTTATTTAGTTTATTAAATGTTTATTTAATTTTAATAAACCGTTTAATTATAATTATGCATACATTTACGTGCAACGTTACAGCTAGTCCCACCATCACTATTCCAGGTAAGACACACCATCGACGATAATACGACACGTGTTTCGCCTCTTCACGAGGTATCTTCAGGTAATGACTAATAAACTCTACGGCGGCTGACCGCTAAGTGAGCGGCGAGCCGAAACAGCTGCTATTTATACACGCCGACACAATCGCTCCCCACCAAAGTAGCGAGTGACCGCGCCGTGCGATAACAAACCTACTACTAATTATCGTTATTGTTATAACCCAAACCCCCAAGACCCCTTTTAATTTGATTATCGCGCTCAGTCAACGATAACTAGCGATCAAAAAGCGAGGGAGAGAAAAAACAAACACCCCCAAAAAAAAAAACGTCAACCCGCCCGTTTGATTGTTTAAAAGAAAAGGAAGGAAAAGAAATTAAAATTTATAAAAAAAAAAAAAAGAACGACCGCAATATTTTAAAATACTATTATTATTATTGTTTTATCGATATTATTATAGTTATTTATTATTATCAATCTTAAAATTATTATTAAAGATTAGCCTTAAAGATGTTTAACAAAGGTGAATTAGAAATATTTGTTTGTTCATTCAGCAGTGCATAAATACCATTATTACTTTTTAAAATCTCCAACTGCTCCAGCAGACACAGTCGCAGCCCCTTATTACAGGTATGTAAGACTTCAAAGGAATGGTCGATAGCTAGGTTGTGTCCAGTGTCCAAGAGATGTTTAGCAAAATGGGATTTATCAGGATTGCAATTTCTGTACGCGGCCAAATGCTCTTTATAGCGCGTCCCGAAATTGCGACCAGTCTGACCCACGTAAACGTCGTGGCATTCATCACAAATAAGTTTATAAACACCCGATTTTTAACTAATATTTAACTTATCTTTATTATTACAAATATTCCTAAGCGAATTGTTTGTTTTGAATGCCACGTTAACGCCGTTTTTCTTTTTTCTTAAGAGTATTATTATTATTTAATACTCTTAAGAAAAACGGCGTTAACGTGGCATTCAAAACAAACAATTTGCTTTACATACTTGTAATAAGGGGCTGCGACTGTATGTGCTGGAGCAGTTGCTAGGTTGACAATTTTTGGCGTTGCAGTTATTCATCTTTTGATTTGTTTTACGAAATTACACCTAATAAGTTTAAATCTATCTATACTAATATTACCGTTTGATTTTTATTATTGTATAATTCCAAAGTCTAAAGTAAACTAAGTAAATTACTAAACCAAGTAAATAACTTGCATTTAAACCTTAAAAGAAAATATTTTGTGCGAATGAAATCGGTTCACCTGCAACTTAAACACTTAAATATAACTTAAATACAACTTCGCAACTTAAACACACAAAATACAAATTTTTCTCTTTGAGGCAATTCACAGGAAGTGGCACGCGTTCAGCAATAGAGCTGCAAGTAAAGTGTGAATGAATTATAATTATTGCAAATAGTCGGCAAGCAAGATAAATAAAATATTACTTATGTTTCAGAAACGTATTTATTTCAAAACGGTGACACACACCGCAATGGCGTTATGTGAGATTTTGTAATCGTTAAGCGAGTAGTATCGTGTTCGCTTGAAGGTCGTTCGTTGACGAACATTATCTTGGTTCTGGTGTCGGCATCAAATCATATGGACATGCCTTTCGTTTTTGTTTTATCTTACAAGATGGATTAGATTTAGTCTATTTACAGTCACAAGATGATTCTGAATTTTGTCTTGTTTTACAACATATTTCATGAAAATTTTGTCTTGTCTGTTTAGATGATGTATTTTGCGAGGGACATTCGATTCGATTCGATGATATCCGAATGAGAACAACGGACAAGTTGATTGAGTTGTGGAACCGAATCTTAATGCAGAGTCACTTGCACCTTCACAGTGTGCACTCCAGCCGGCACAGGGAGTTTTATGCCTCCACTCTCTATAGGCTCTCGTTTTTGCTCTTCTAATATAATTCGACCACTTGCTGCTTCTTTTAGTTCATTTCTGTCACTCAGAATTTTATTTAATTTTGCTGCATCGGCAAGAACTTCAGAAATTACGGATTGCAATTCAGTTTTTGATATAATATGTTTGTCGATTTTGTTGTTGTCGCATTTAGTCAAATTAGTTACTGCTGAGTGTAATTTGCGTACTCTTCGGCAAGAACTCTTGGGTCGGCTTCGCAATCGCTCGAAAAGAGAAGGCTGCCGACAACGAGGTGGTTCAGCTACTATTTTTGGTGGAGGAAAGCACAAATGACTGAGTTTGTTGGGGCCGTTTTCTTTAAATTGTTTCTTAGGGACGGTTACTTTATCAATTTTCTTACTTAGCACGCTTTTATCTTCAGATCCAAGCTGGTTAATAGTAGGTACACAGCGTGATCGTTTGGAGACTGAATTTGGTGGAGAAGATACCTGATAAGAAAAAGATGAATTAGTGGCATCACTAAAATCGTTTTAAGTAAAATATGTGGATGATGTGGATAAGAGTCCACGCAAGGAATACTGTTAATATGACAACTTGTGGTGGAATCTAACTCAACAGTACCCGACGCTTTATCAGTTTTGTGTTGAATATTGGAATCTTCTGAAGCTGTGGAATGTGAAGAATAGTTGCGGTCGTTGGTGGTACGCACCGTTTCATGGTCAACGCCACGCCACTAGTCAGCAGGTGGTGGTGGTACAGGGATCTTGAATTTAACTATCAAGTGTTATAATGAAGTCTCTATCCACTCTTAAGGGACGCTTATGAACGGTAGCGGATTTTTTATAGTATATGATTAATTTTAATGAGTTTTTTTCAGTGCCAAGCCAAATCTTTTGTAAATTTAGTGTACATGTAATAGCCTACGAAATTTGAGCTCTAATAACCCTTTTTGTATTTGTGAAGTATGTGTGCGTAATACTGGGATATTCTCCTATATTGTGGAGTCAGTTAACATACATAAATTGTACAATGACGAACATCTAGATCCAGCACAATTAGTTTTAGGGCATACATATGCTCATTCCGTGTGAGATTCAAACCTTAACGCTGCATCAAATTGTTAAGGCACTGCGCCACGGAGCCGTCTATGTGGAGTAGTGCATTGTTTACGGGTCGAAGCAAAGTACGGAGCAGTTGGAGAAGTAGCTAACCTGTGCATGCAGATGTTCGTAGTTGAGTGGGTAGGGCGGTGGGCACGCGGCGCAGGGTAGGTGGGGTGTGCTCAGGGGCGGGCGGCAGACGACACACACACCGCGCAGGGCGGCGCGCGCCGGAGCAGCGCCTCCCGCGCAAGCGTCCCGGGGCAACGCGTCGCACGCACCGCGCCCTCCACTTTGTATCTCCTTGAATTGTATTAACCACGTCGCACCCACAAACTTATTTTCACTAAGTACGACAGGTGTGAAGGCATTTTCCACACAAAAATCAATCATTGAGCTTGCAGAAAGTAAAAACTGACAGCATTTACGATATGAGGAAAAAAACTAAAAATAGGGTTTTGATGATCCCGCAGACCGACTCGCGGGTACAGGAAGGCTAGCCAATATATGCCAACTTAAAGTATTAACTTAAACGTTACTATATCTACTGAGCGCTAATCTCCTTTTTTTCAGAAAGGCTTATAAATCAATAAAGAATTCGCCGTTATACTCTAATCTTCATCAATTGTTATTCCATATATATTGAAATAGAATACCTCGTCACTAGTTAGAATGGTCTTTGATTCTCTTCACCCACTACATGAAACATAGCAGCATTATTCTCTCATTTACATCAATGTAGTTCTTCCCCGGTGGGTCGGCCCATTAGTGCAGTGTGACTCTACTCTAGTAACATTTTTGGGAAGTACGTTCCAAAAATATTACTATTTAAATATCAATATGTAAAACAAACATAATGTACGTAATATGTATTTTAGTAGAACTGGTATAAAACAACAAGTTTCTTCATATTATAATGAAGATATATCTAATTCGGGTTGCTAGTACAAACAGAAACTTACGGCTAGAGCAAACGTCCAGTCCTTAAGCTATAATGGCTCATTTAAATCGCTTATCTACTACAATGAAATAAATATTGATGAGTTTAAATTACGCTTACAATATTCAACAATCGTGTTAGTCCTCGTATGGTCTGCCTGTGTAACGCCATTCTGGTGTGTATCGCGGTCTTGACAATTGGAATATGCTTGTCCTTACTGATCAGGTTGGTCACGCCAAACATCTCGTTGGTCGTTAGTTGGTCGAGAATACATTTTAAATTATTTTTCTGTTGTTGTTATAAATATTTATAAGGTCATTGCAACCAGACATAGTCATATATCAATTGCTATTGTCTGCTTTTTCAGCTTTCTAGCACAGGACATGTCCACACCTGTGAATTGAAAAAATTGGTCCTTGTTAGTGTTCAACAGTGACATATTCGGGTCGGGACCCGGAATATAAATATAATTATGTTTACAATTAACAACACAACATAAATTAGAAATAGCTTGGTAGCGATCACCCTTTCCAGGAGTTGCTATCATCCATAAATTCCTTTTACGATTATAATAACCCTTTTTATACAAACTTAGTTTAATAAAATTTTTGAACTTTGCGTATGACAAATTTTGTATATTTTCTGGGATTTTGTTGTAAAGGCGTACACATCACCCCAAGAATGAATTACTGACTCGGTGGAGTCGAGTAACTGGTACTACTAGCTTGTGTCTGTTCCTAGTATTTACAGAATGAATATCACTTATTTTTGCAAAACTACGTTTATTCTTGTGTACGTACATTACATTTTCGTAACTATATTGAGA
Organism: Parnassius apollo; assembly: GCA_907164705.1. Lineage (NCBI taxonomy): Eukaryota > Metazoa > Arthropoda > Insecta > Lepidoptera > Papilionidae > Parnassius > Parnassius apollo. Next base: position 20,964 of record CAJQZP010001255.1, read on the forward strand.
GGCCAGAGTTAATATATTAATTTCCTTAAATTTATGTATCAGTGACTCTTTTGGTTTTAAATTATATATTGCTCTAACGGCCGTCTTCTGTAAAATAAATATAATTTCAGTGTCAGTCGCGTGTCCCCATAGCAAAATACCATACGACATAATGCTATGGAAATAACTAAAGTAAACTATTCTTGCTGTTTCAATACTGGTAAGAGTTCTAATCTTTTTTACAGCATATGCTGCAGAACTAAGTCCGCTAGCTAGTTTTGATATATGGGGGAGCCATTGAACTTTGCGTCTAGTGTGATTCCAAGAAAAATGGTGGTATCAACAAGAATCAGTTCTTCCCCATTTAAAATTACATTCGTATTAACATGTTTGACATTAGGAGTTACGAATTTCATACATTTAGTTTTAGTTCCATTTAAATGCAAATTATTAACATTAAACCAATTGACTACCTTAGCTATAGCATTATTTACTTCGTCGTAATTTAATAACTGTCGTTTTAATTTGAAAATTTATGAAGTATCATCAGCAATAATACTATATCATGGTTATCCCCTACTATGTAAGGTATGTCATTAATATATACAAGAAACAGAAAGGGGCCGAGAATTGAGCACTGAGGCACGCCCATTTGTACAATCGACCCGGAAAAACTCATACTATTAATTACAACTTTTTGCGTTCCGTCACTTAAATATGAAATAATTAATTTAAGAGCATTACTTCTTACACAGTAGTGTTGAAGTTTCCTGATTAATGTTTCATGGTGAACACAATCGAAGGCCTTAGATAGGTCACAGAATATACCCAAAGCATCCTGTGAATTCTCCCATGCATTAAAGATATATTTAATAAGCTCAACACCAGCATCAGTTGTTGAGCGACCCCTTGTGAAACCGAATTGATTTTTATGAAGTAAATTATTTACATTAAAAAAAATTTACATTTGATCAAGAATAATTTTTTAAAAATTTTTAATAAGTGTTGGCAGTATAGAAATAGGTCTAAAATTAGCGGGGTCCAATGTTCTGCCAGATTTAAATAAAGATATTACTTTACTACGCTTCATTAAATCAGGAAACACACCAGATTTGATACTAGTATTAAAAATAATAGATAGTTGAGGTGCGATTGCATCTATTATAGACGCAATAACTTTAACGGAAATCCCCCACTGATCGGCGGTTTTCTTAATATCAATAGTCTTAAAATATTTTAGAATATCTTTTGATGACACTTTATGAAATGTAAAATTCTTTGTACATGCATTTACATTTTGTTTAAGTAATGATTCGGCGACGGCAGGAGAAGAATTCAGTGACTTAGTGGTTAAGATAGGAATATCAGTAAAATATTTCTGGAAAACCATTGCAACGTCCTGATCTGATTCAATTAATTTATTGTTAAAACTTAACTGATAGTTCGAAAGCGAGTGCAAATAACAAACATTAATAGTATTGTTACGAGCTTAGGGTTTGTGACAATAAAAACTGCCGATTGAATTACCAAAATTTACACTTTTATCACCGAACACCAATTAAAACTTAAATTACACTAATAATTATTCACACTTAACACTTTAGTTCACTTTATTTCATCCGAAAGCTTCGCTCGTATCGCCAATTCAATACTGCAATATCCAGAATGTTTCAGCAGATACCAGTCCTGACCGACTAAGTTCAGGAAGTTAGAGAGTGGACCCTTCTAGAAAGCTTAATTCTTCTGTTCGATACTAGATGGTGCTGTTGGTGGAATCTTCAAGTTTGGCATTTTCTAGGAAGCCCTCTTCGCTCTGTTCCCCGACACTAGATGGCAACACTAGACCCCTTCTAACCTAACCTGTCCGAGTCGGTGTGCCCTAAGTCCCGAGCTCGCTTCGCTCGCTCGTGCACTCAACAATACACCAATATATTAGCTTTTATAAATTTTATAAAATTGGTATCAATATTAAAAAAGATGGGTCAGAGCGTAAAACATTAGATTATTTTAAAAGAAAACTTGAGGTTTTGGAATCGTACTGGCAAGATTATCATAGTATGCCACACCATAATAACAAACTACGGCTCGTACAGGTGTCTGCGATTTGCTATCACGAGCTGCCCTCCCTCTGCGCCTACAGATTTACAAAAACACTTTAGGAGTAGGGCAGACAAGACTACGTGGATTCGGGGCGTGCTGATTTAATTTTAGTACAGATTCGATCAGATCAGATATCTATAAAGTCAGGTTGCCTTTGCTCCCGCCACAGCCATAAAATTCTTTCACAGCCTTTTCTCGAGCTTTCACAGTAATATCGTATAATTTTTTCTCAGAAGGACTAGAACCCAGAGCCGTAGTCAGTTAATAATAAAAAATGTGTCATTTTCCATAATTTACCCATTTTCGTTTATAACAGTCTTTATTTATTTTTTTCAATAACGGTGCATTACCTTTTAATGTGAGTCTTATTATTATAATCGGGGACAAAACTTCTACCAAATAAAACACCTTACTCCCTCATATTCCGGTCAAACGATTCTAAATCCAACCCGAAAGTGAACTTGGTTAAGCCCCTACCTACAGATTGATAAAAATAAGGATCTTGCAATATGTATGCCTTACACTCAAGTGGTAAAAATATAATCCATTTTTTTTTAATTGCAATAATTTACATAAATTGACGTCATATGTGTTATTTCTTAATGTAGAAAACATAAATGTTTCAATAAATCTTAAACATCCTTTTTTAATTTTGTCATCAATTCATAATACATTGCAGAGATGGGATGTTATCAAATATTTATTTTCATTTCAGAATCACTACTTAATTCCATACCACATTCCCCAAGCAACACTCTACCAACAAGAAATGATCAATATATGGAGCATCTGAAAATAAAGTAATAAGCAAATGCAATGTCCGAAATAGTAGGACAATTGAAGGTTATCACAAGTTTTATTATTGCCACTTGCCGCTTTTTAATTTGTATATGAATGATTTGATCGTCGCTCTCAGCAGCCAGCGCTTTGGCTGCCATATCGACGGCGTATGTGTTAAAAATCTGAGTTACGCTGACGACATGATTTTGCTGAGCGCGTCAATCTGTGGCTTAAGAAAACTGAAACGAATTTGTGAAGAGTATGCGAATGGACACGGTCTAAAGTACAATGTGAAGAAAAGTCAATTCATGGTCTTCAAGGCAGGTACCAAGTGTCCCCAGGATTTACCTCCAGTGTACAAAATAGGGTGCCCCTAGAAGTTGCCGATCAATTTAAGTACCTAGGACACACAATAACTAATGACCTCAAGGACAATACGGACATTGAGCGGGAGTGGAGAGCGTTGTCCATCAGAGCCAACATGATAGTCCGCAGATTTGTGCGTTGCTCGCAGGAGGTAAAAATTACACTGTTTAGAGCTTATTTTACGTCACTCTATTCATCCAGCCTGTAGGCAGACTATAATAAACGAAGTTACAACGACCTCCGCGTCCTGTACAATAACGCTTTCAGGGTGGTTTTGGGGCTGCCCCGCTTCTGCAGTGCCTCTGGCATGTTTGCGGAGGCGCGCACTGCCTGTTTTCACGCGATCATTAAATTTATTTCTTTTGTAAAAGAAACTGATTTTTGTTTCACTGTAAATATAATTTTAAGATTTTAATTTCATTGTCTTCTCATTTGATATATAATCAATATGTTTTTGATTACATATGTTAAGCTATATTATCAAATTTCAAGTATGAAAAATAGATTTAGTATATAGGTAAGAATATATACTAATGGTGATAGGGTGATAAAAATATGTTTGTATTATATTAAATAAATTGTTAAATTTGTATCAGAATTCTATTAACAAATTCTTATTAAAAAGCAATGCGTGAATGCAGGAAATAAAGTAAATGTGGCTCTAAACTCTATTGTGAAAAGTCAGAATGTGTCAAATAAGGCACATATGGTAATTCTGTGCTGTGTTTGCTGTGTTAGTCTCTATTTTAACATATGGTAGTGGAAGTTGGGTGTGGCAGAAGAAGCACGAAAGTAGAATAAACGCAGTAGAAATGTGGTCATTAAGGAGTACGTTAGGGCTGAATCTGAGTGACGTGGTGGGAAATTGTGTGATAAGAGTGTGGTTGGCAATTTATTTTCAGTGTGCAATGTGAAGAGAGATTGTTTGGAAATAAATGGCTTGATGGAGACGGTGCATATCCCTTTATTTCATATTTTTTTTTACACAACTGCTCAACCTTTCTGTCTGTCACAGATAATAGTTACAATGAAGCACATATACAGACTTGAAATATTATTGAAAGGTAAATATTACTTTATTAATATTTTGTTTTAAAATTTCATAAATATAATGTAAAATATTTTGTAACTTTCCAAATATTTTGGTTTGTGGAAAAGGCGGTTTCCAATACTCTCTCTGAAAACTCGTGAAGACAACACAGGCCGTTATTATTGCCACCTATGTACTGCGCAACATCTGCAAGTTAAATAACATAAGGGATTTGGATCTAGAAGTTGCAATACCATATGTATGAGGTGACATCACCTATGCTGAAGGGATAAGTCATCAAAATCACAGCGTCAGACAAGAACCAATTATTAATTATCTTAGTTGTATAAATGTTTAAGTATATTAGAATTTCAACGTCTAAATTTTTATGTGTCTTAAATTTTATTCGAATTTTAGTGTGTTAATAATGTTAAATTATACTAGACTAAAAGTGCTTTATTTCAATAATTATTTTATATCAAAAAGGTTAAATAAAAATCAATGTTTAAAATAGATTTAATTTTGGAATAAACCTAATGGCTTGTAAGCATGTATCTAATTAATAAATAAAAAGCACTTTATAAATGATTTTACTGCGCACGTACACATTTGTAAGGGTCGATCAATAGGCAAAATTGTTGTTGCCCAGAAATCACATTCAATTTGGGATAATTTCAACTAAAAGTAAAAGCCTTATTAACTCGTATTTTCAAAAACTGTTTACAAAAAGATGGCATTAACTTACATATACAGGGTTATTTTGCAATAACCGGACGAATTTGCAGGGATGGTCCAGAATAAGTAATGTGGGCATGGGTTGAATAAAAATGTATGAAAAAAAAATCTCAAAATATTTTGTTCTTTTTATATTTTAAGTTCAAACTGCGTGGTAATGCATTATTGAGCTGATTTTAGTGCACATACACTAAACAAACACATTCGTAAGGGTGGATCGGTAGAAATAATTGTTGTTGCCCATAAATTACATTCAATTTGGAATTATTTCAAATAAAAGTAGAAGCGTTATTTACTTGTATTTACAAAAAATACAATAACTGTGTATCATAATTTATATATTAAGATTTAAGTTTAAAATTTGATACTCGTATATACGGTACTAACTTTAATGACCTTACTACTATTTACTATGTTTCGAACTTAAAACTTACAATTATATCGACCGTGTTGTTTCGAATTTGTTTACCGACACAGGCAGATCGCTCTCATACAACATACGAATCCGTCGAGCGACTGATTCGAGTGTCTATCCGTGTTTTCACTGTCATCGGGCAATTGTGTTGAAATGTATCTGTGTCTGTTTGAATTTAGTTATTATATGTAAGTTAACTAAGTTTTGCAGTGAGAAACGATTGTTTTTGTGTACGCAGAATACCCCTCGTGAAAATAACAGACAGTTCTGCGTCGGGAAAAAACGTTATGGCCACTCCAATTTGTTCTGCCGATGGCCCGTGTTGCTCTATGATTTCAATGAAACATTTAAAGTATCTAATAGCTACATAAATGTACATCGTTCTTGAAGGCGGCTCAAAAATAAGGTAAAATGCTTACATATAGCGAGGCTCCCGCGAGCACGCGGCGGGGCGGAGTGCGGGCGGGCAGCAGCGCGGCGACTGGGGGCGCGGCGTGCGGCGTGACGTCACGGCGCGCGCCCGCCCGCGCCGCCCACACGCGCACCAGCCCCGACCCGTCGCCTGCCGGCCTGCGCCACCAGGCCACCACTCACTCACTGAACCTCGACCAACCAACCAGTCCCTCCTCATATCATTACAGCACCAAACGGACTTAATTCGTATAATCAACACACACAAAAATACACGTGCTATACGTGTGTTTGTGTGTGTGTTGATTATGTGATTATTGAACCATGCTGCAACTATGTTAGTACGTATAGTTGTACAGTTGGAGCGCGAATGGGTTGACACAATCTGGGAAGGACCACGCTTTTACAGAATACCAGCATGAAATAACGGATAATTAGTTATGTACACGTACGTTTAATGATATAACAATTTTATACATAAAATATGATATCGTTGTCACCACTAAATCTAAAACCACTTTTTTGCAAGCCCACTGAACTAGGAAACTTACTATAATAAATGATATGATACGTTTTTCGTTTATAAATAGGGCATTATTAGCACTAAGTTACCACCTACTATGACATAAGAATAGAATACGAGTATAATAATTTTGTTTTGAATTTATCGTTGTGTGTTTCCATATTCGGTGTAATAGTGTGGGATATAGTTGAGTTCTGAATTATGTTTGCACTGATTGTTTTTAGAACCAATATCTACGAAGAGAAACAAGAAATCTTCATAAAAGCTGAGTAAAAATTATAGCACCACAAGGGTATGCGCAAACGCAAACTATTGTCTCACGTGTACCTACCTTCCCTTTCCAACGTAACACACGAAATAAGAGAAGAAGAACACTGATGTAATATCAAGATAACGCTATAATTAGATCAAACGATAAATAGTTTAGGTTCTGGCATAAAATATTGATGCAGCTAGTGTGCGGCATCTTTACACCTAAACCGGATTTTTACAGAATAAGAGTGACAAATGGGCACACATCTCACCCCAATAGTAAGTGGATGCTGTGGCCTAGAGATATCTAAATTTATCCAAATGTAGACGCATTGTCACCCCTTTTAGTTGAAGAAGATAAAAGTAGACGATATGCTATTTATCTGGTATTAAATTACTTTTAAAGAATAAGGATGTCTGTCACCCTACAAAAAGCATACAGTCTACTTGATGGTAGACGGACGATGCAGCTCATAGACATCCATATCTATCCTCGATTAACCCAAATCAAAATGCAGATGCGTTGTCACCACTGAGGACTATGAATGCTTCGTTTCCAGATGAAAGATGGAACGCTTCGTTTCGAGTAAAAAGGGTCTCCGGTTCTAAATATTCACCATAGAACACGGCAGCATTGAGCTGCTATTTTACGCTGGTATTCTTTGAGTGCGTGGCCCTTTCCCAATCAAGCAAACTCATTCGTGCTATAATAGCAAATGTGGCAGTGGTATTTAGACCACTAGCCTATTCGATCGTTTAAATAATAGTGTGTAGCTCACGCGGCTATGTAATCGTCAGACACAGCGGGCTGCACCATGTACGGGAAGGTGGAGACAGGCGCGCTCGTTGCAGATGACACTCGCAGCAGCGGCCGCAGCGCCGGCAGCGACACGCACTCAGCGCCCTCGCAAGTGCTCGCCCACACACAACCGCCGCTGTCAATGATACGACACGTAAAGTAGTTTATGTGCCACCTCTATATTAAAGTTATGACTACATTTTACTTAGCTAGAGCATGATGTTTTTATCTTTATTCGTAAAAATGGTTTCCAAGTAACGTTGAAGTTTGTTAAATATAAATAAATATATTTCATAAACTTCTTTTACGTTACTTATATTAATATTTACCAAACATATTGATTTTTATGGAATTTGAAAATTTTCATGATTTTTGTATGACAGCGCGGCGACGGCAGAAGAGAATCCTTAGTCATATTTCATCCAGTGAGCGCCACAATGGAATATACATGATACCACCAAGGACAATTTTAATAGTTTAGGTAACAAAGAACAGGCACAATTAGAACATACTACATGGCAAACCTTAGATAGTAGTTTTCTTCGTTTATATTTTGAAATAACCTATTATTTTCAATCAAACATGACTGGATTGGTGTCGCGTGTGAGACACCGCAGACGAAACGCTGAGCAGCCGCAGCCACCCAGGCCGACCAAACAACAAACAGAACAGACACAACCAGCAAGATCAGCTCGCGACCTGAGGATTGCCCAGCCCCAACCAACTTCAGGCCATCGGCCACCTTCAAAGCAAGCCTCTACTAGCTGGAACCTCTTCCTGAGAGACGCCAAGATGTTCAGCTGTCAACATTGCAACGCAGCACTCCAATGACTTACGGATCAGAGACGTGGTCCTTCACTGCTGGCCGTATGAGGACGCTCAAGGTCGCTCAGCGAGCTATGGAGAGGGCTATGCTCGGAGTTTCTCTGCGTGATAGACTCAGAAATGAGGATATCCGCAGTAAAACCAGAGTGACCGACATAGCCCAACGGATTAGTAAGCTGAAGTGGCAATGGGCCGGCCATATAGCTCGAAGAACCGATAACCGATGGGAAAGAAAGGTTCTCGAGTGGCAGCCTCGTACCGGTAGGCGTAGTGTAGGGCGACCCCCCACTAGATGGAGTGACGACCTGGTAAGATATGCAGGAAGTCGATGGATGCAGGTGGCTCAGGACCGTGCTTTGTGGCATTACTTGGGGGAGGCCTATGTTCAGCAGTGGACTTGTGAAGGGCTGTGATGATGATGATGATGACTCCAATGACTACGTTGTCATAACTTTAGCACATTAAAAAGTGATGTAGAGTAATTTTAGATTACGATGTAAATTCTTGTTTGTACTTTAGTAAATCAAATTGAATAAATTGGACATTATTGTGAACAAAATCATCTTCCAACGTTTAGCGTCGAAACTCTTGGTAATAACTCCCTCTCATTGTGGCCAAGACTCCTTTAGCTGTCAGAAACCCTGACAAGTCTTATGAGTCCGCTTGACCGGCAGTGAGAGAAGCTCATTACCTAACACATGACATCCTGTCTTTGTCCGTCTGCTACCTTAGGCCTCGTGGTGCAGACATCCCGAACTTATATATAATTTATGTATGTATATTTATATTGTACGGCTAGGGTATTATGGACTGCAGGTCTGTAGGGTCTAATATTCCTTTCTACCATGTTCGTGTGCCGGTGGTTGAGTTGCTGAGGAGACGTTGGGATAATATTTAACATATAGCTACCTTACTGTACAGACACATAAAAGTATAAGTAGTTTTAATAAAATAAGTGATATTAATTCTGTAAATGTTAGGAACAGACACAAGCTAGTAGTACTAGTTACTCGACTTCACAGAGTTAGTAATGCATTCTTGGGATGATGAATACGCTTTTACAACATAATCCCATTATACGTGGTAGAGCCATGCTGCAGTTATATTAGTAGTATAGTTGTAGCACGAATGGGTCGGCTCGACCGGAGAAGGACCACGCTCTTACAGAATACCAGCGTAAAATAGGAGCTGAATGCTCATCGATCACTAATAAAAACTATTAGTGATCGATGTTAATGCTGTTGTGTTTCGTATGGTGAGTGTAGAGATACGGAGACCCTTTATACTGGAAACGAGGCATTTCATCTTAGTCCTCACGCGTGACAACGCATTTGCATTTTGAATCTTAATCGAGGATAGATGTAGATGTCTATGGGCCGCAGCAACCACTTGCCATCAGGTGGACTGTGTGCTCGTTTGTCACACTATCCTATAAAAAATATACAAAATATACCTTCCATCAAGTTTAAAAACTTTATTAAACAGAGATTTATAATAACCTATTTGAATGAGGTGATCGCTATCATGTTATATCTTATTTATTTTTATGTAAATAATTAATGTGCAAGTTTAATGATTATAATATTTTTTTAAAGTCAGAGTGACTTTCAATAAATATTGTTTATAATTTATAATGAAATAAAAGGTATAACCATTGGTGAACTAGTTTCACCATTATGTCATTTAAGTTTTATTAAAAGCCGTATAAATGTTGTCACTGAAATGGCCGTGGAGCACACTCTTTTAAAGTTTTTTGATTTTTTTTACATATTTCCTAAATTCCACGCTAAGGTTAAATGACCTTTGATTCAAAATGTATCATTACCAGATCGATTACGGCATGCAAAGGTACGAGACATCACATACTGTGATTATCAACCCTAACCCTAACTAACCCTAGCTCGCCGAGCTGATCCCGTGCTTGTAAGTAGTCTGTGATGGTAAGAAAATAATGAGATTTTCAAATTTGTGTACAAATAAAGCCTAAATATATAAATAAAAAAACATACTTAGGGTGTATTTCGAGTCCAAGTACCATATTCCGAAGTCGGCAGGTGGTTAGGGGCGGCGTGCAGAGCGCGCGAAGCTCGTGTTCACTGGGCGGCGGCTCGTCGTGCGGCGGCGGCGCGGCGCGGCTGCGGCGGCGGCGCGCCGCGCGCTCCGCCAGCGACATCGAGGCGGCCAGCAGCGGCGGCGGCGCAAGCGCGCGCAGAGGCCACGCGCCCAGCGCCCGCGCCATGCCTCGCGCACCTCCCGCCGCACCCAGCGCCGCCACCAGCACGTGCGCCGCGCGCTCTTGCCGTACCTGATCACTATTGCTATAAACTTTCATTGCTTACAGCCTAGTAGGTCCAGTGCTTGTAAACGTTGCTAATCCTGAGCTCCTGGGTTCAAACACCGGGTCGGGCCCAAAATCACTTGTTGGGTTTTTCTTCAAGAAATTCTTAGTAGCAGCCGGGAGTCAGAAAATTAGCAAACTTTTCACACCGTGCCTCGGAAAGCACGTAAAGCCGTAAGCCGCAACGCCTGACCTCGCTCCGGTCGCGTCACATTACCTTCCCATCGGACTACGGAAGTGAGAGAATAGAGAGTGAACCCGTGCTTTTGCATACTCAAGAGCGCTACCTCGAAACCTAATTAAATTAAGTTGGAGGACGTTATTATTATTTTATAATTACAAACCTTCACAAGTCTATAACTATACATATTAGTATTCCTCAAGTAATCTCATGACATAAGCACCTGCATTCATCAAATTTCAATGTCTGTCTTACCAGATCTAGCGAGCAGCAGGCAGTCCTATACTCTACTGACCGGTATAAAACTTTTTTTAAAACCTTTGTATTTTTCCAGTTCTATTCGAGCTACATGGGAATGTCACTTTAGCTCAATGATGTGCTGAGCTATTTAGGATTCTATTTCGCGGAAAAACTCCGAATGTAGCTATCTCATACTTCATTGTGTAACATTTAAATTCTTCATAGGGCCAGCAGTGGAAGACCACGTCACAGTTCAAGTGTTACTTACAACCCGCACTGGTTGTAGACACTTTTTTTTAATACCTTGAATTTAATTTCGCAAACGCTGCTGAGACGAGTTGAATCCGTCAATTTACTTCTTGAATGAGGTGGACTTACCTATTTGGATGATTTGATAAAACTAAGCATAATTGGGAACAAATATAGTACTCTCAGGTACGACTTAAGACATACATGATATACACATAGGTTTAACAAAACAATTACTGTACGCTATCGTACTTAGAACTTATTAAAACTATTCCGTTGCAATACGTGCCGGCAATGTGGCCTGCCAATACTCTGGCGCTGGACAATCCTCTTCTTTCTGAAGCACGTGCTCTTCTACAGATTCCGAAGCTAAAGTTGTAGAATTTTTCTGTTCTAAATTTTCTAACTCTTCTGCAAGCACTTTAGCTACCAACACGTGACTGAAATAAGTGTAAAAATTATATTTTTTAACAAGTAAGTTAATATATTAATATTTTGTCATATTTCAACCACGGAAAAAGTTTAATTTAATTCTACATGTATATCTCGCAGTAGGGTGCGTACATAGGGCTTGCGCTCACAGACGGCACGACGTAACACGGCGTGGCAAGGCATACTTCGGCATACTTCGGCATACTTCGGCATACCTAAGGATCCATCTTGTGTCATGCCAAACAAGTCAAGACGTGCTCGCGTACCGGGCGCTCGCGCAAGTCGCTGAGATTACCGCCGCAACAGCCTGGATTCAACCTCGTTTCAATTACTTAGCACTTACATTCCTTTAACAACATAAAGTAACCTATGTGTTTCAAGCGATGCAGCAGCGTGCCTCGGCGTCCCATGAAATTTCGTGACATGCAGCAGCATACCGCGGTGTCACGCGAGACGTTTCCGTCTATTCGTGTTGAAATAAAGCCTCATTTATATTCAGCTCCTGCCACTGCTCCTCGCGCTGCCGGCAATACTTCGCTAAATACTGCCGTAACAGGATCGCGGGAAGTGTGTATTCACACTCTGCCCTACCACTCACATCGCTTTCGGCTTTCGACTATGGCAGACGTCGAAATCGAAATAATTACAGCGTCCGCGCTGTGTCTTCTTGCAATACAAAATTACGTAATAATTTAAAAAGATATCAAGTTCAAAAGAAGATAGATAGATAGATAGATAGAAATTTATTTGCTTAAAAACATGGTACATAAGATCATCAATGACGTGGAACTGACATGTTTTGCCATAATTAGCATGCAAAAATGATATGAAATACAGCTAATTACACAAACCCAATGTTACATTTTAAAATTATTGCATTGCTTAAAAGTTAGTTACAAACAATTCTTTTTGAATTCAAATATTATGTAAAATTAAATACATATACAGATCCACTCTATTTGAATTCATATACAGTAAATTGTTCATAAATTATTAATTGAATTATTACATTATTGTTACATAAATATTATTAAATATTATACGAGATTAGTTAAGCTATTATTATTTTTATAATTACACTATAATTTAAAAATCTCAGGTTATTATGCAAATATTACCGTTTAACTTATTTTACATTTTAATAAATAAATAATCGATTGAGTTACTAATCGTTTTTAGAAATAAAATTAATGTTAATGTTCATTAATTCCTTAAACTAAATTTTATATTAATATAATAAATTTGACGAATTTATGATAAATTATGTACATAGGTACTATGTTATCTCAAAAACGAGATTCCACGTCATTGGGAACTGACATGTTTTGCTATAATTGGCATGCAAAAATGATATGAAATACAGCTAATTACACAAACCCAATGTTATATTTTAAAATTATTGCATTGCTTAAAAGATAGGTACAAAAATTCTTTTTGAATTAAAATATTATGTATTAATTAAATACTTATACAGATCCACTCTATTTGAATTCTTATACAATAAATTGTTCATAAATTATTAATTGAATTATTACCCTATTGTTACATAAATAATATTAAATATTATATGAGATTAGTTAAGCTATTATTATTTTAATAATTACACTACAGTATAAATTAATTCATAATTTTAATTGCAATAAAATTATAATTTAAAAATCTCAGGCTATTATGCAAATATTACCATTTAACTTATTTTACATTTTAATAAATAAATAATCAATATGAGTTACTAATCGTTTTTAGAAATAAATTGTAAATGTTCATTAATTCCTTAAACTAAATTTTATATTAAAATAATAAATTTGACGAATTTATAATTAATTACGTACATAGGTACTATGTTATCTCAAAAAAGAAAATTCGTATTCGTAGAAGATGATGAATTGTGGTTTTTATCGTTGAAATCCCATAGTTTTTTTCTGATTCCAGCAGCTCTAAAAACTTTATTGTATTTTCATTATTCCACTCGAAAGGCATTTTGGTAGATCGTACTTATTTAATAACAAGACGGCACGCACGTCCTTTCATCCAGGCGCTTGGCGCGAAGTGAGCGATTGAGCTGAATGTGAACACTCACTGCCGCTCGCGCTGCCCGTCCTTTGACTTCCGCACGAAAAACCGACATTTGAGGGATCGTCGGGCAGTGACAGCGGCAGCGGCAGTGTCAGCGCGAGTAGCCTGTTTACATACTGCCCTGCTCACTGCCCTGCTCACTTCCCTGCCCTATAGGGCTGAATGTAAATGGGGCATAAAGGAATATAAGTGCTAACACCTTTAAAATTACTTCGAAAATCTTTTTCCCACGACAAAAATACCTTCACACGCCGTGACATGCCGTACTGTTTTTGAGCGCATGCCCTAAAGGTTCCATTCCATTACAGACTATGTAAACTGCCTCGATGATCTCGTGGTTGTAGTAGTGTGACTGTTGATCACAAAATCCTGGGTTTAATCCCGGGTCGGGCCAAAAAATAAATTATTGAGTTTTACAGGCAAGAAATTCTTAGTAGTTGCTCGGAGTCAGGATGTTGGCGGTGTCTCATCCCCGTGGCTGGAAAAGCACGTAAAGCCGTTGGTCGTGTGCCTGGCATCTTTACGGTCGTGTCGGCTTACCATCCCATCGGATTACGAGAGTGAGGGAATAGAGAGTGCACCTGTGCTTGCGCATACACTGGGGCATTATATTCCTATCCCGCAGGGATGGCTAATCTACGTTGAGGCAGGCCGTCGTGAACGAAATTCGGTTTGGTAGACATGATTATATAAATTTAATACTGAAAATATGACTCTCATATAAACTGTCCCATAGGGAGGATTTTTGTCATAATTGCTACCCTTGGCAGGTGGGTTGGAATTCTAAGCTCTTATAATTTCGAGTTCTTATCAGAAAAATGCTGCTGCCTATCTCTATTTCAGTTTCTTTCTGTCACTCCTCCCTCTTAAAATACCCACGGGACGATACGGGGTAGAGGATATTTTTACACTGCCACTACGTGGTTAATGTTTATTATTATCATCAATCGAACATTTCCTCCATACCGTTTTGTCAAAACTGAAATTAAGCATGACAATAATAAAGTAAATCAGAGGATATTCTATTCGTACATATGTCAAGCATATATAGTTATGAGGTGCACAGTTATGATCCTGGATGGATGAAGTCTTACGTGATATGCGTAGCTGCCTCGTTGTATATCCTCAGTACTGGCACTGTCACACCGGCGTACTCCGAATGTAGTCTCTGTGAACAAGTGCAGAAGAGGAGATCGATCGGAACGAAAGGTTTCTAGTGGTCAAGGTTTTTTTTCTAGTAAGTGTAGAATACTTTAGTAAGTGTTAGATTCATGTTGCAGTTATATTAGAGGTATAGTTGTAGCACAAATGTGGCTTCTCGACCGGGGAAGGACCACACTCTCACAGAATACAAGCGTAAAATGGTAGCTTAATGCTGCTGTGTTTCGTATGGTGAGTGTAGAGATCCGGAGACCCTTTTAACCGGAAACGAGGCATTCCATCTTAGTTCTCACGGGTGACAACGCATCTGTATTTTGATTCGTAAATGAGGATAGATGTAGAGATCTATAGGCTACAGCAACCACTTACCATCAGGTGGAGTGTGTGCTCGTTTTTCACCCTATCCTATAAAAAACAGAAAAGTGGGCAAACGAATATGCGACTCACCTGATGTTGATTGACAACCGCGGCCCATGAACAACCGCAAAACCAGGGTATAACAGGTGAGTTGCCAGCCTTTTAGAAAGAAGTAAGCTCTTTTCCTAAAGGTCCCTAAGTCGTATCGGTCTAGAAAAATCGCCGTTGGTAAACAACTCAATCGATAATTTTTGCGAGGAAGAAAACTCCTAGTAAATCGCACGGTGGTGGACCGCCAAGCTTCAAGATGGTATCGTGAATTTTGACGCGATGTGCGTTCGTGAAACTTGGCTGCTGGAATTAATCCGAACAATTCCTTAGAACACTACCCGTGGTAGAATCGATAAAAAAGCAAAGGGATGCAGCATCCCTACGCAGCGCCAGTGAATCGAACACGATTCCGCATGGCCAAAAAAAAAAAAGGGGCATCAAAAATAGTCTTAATAATATATATATATATATATATATATATATATATATATATATATATATATATATATATATAAAGCAAAACATTACATTAATAAACATAAAGTTAATATAAACACATTTCAGACATTAGACAAATAACATAGTAAATTAAAGGCAAAATATTGTCTTTCATAATAAATACATTTAATTAAAAAACTATATAATAAGAAAAAACATTTATAAGATAATTAAAAAAATTTGTTAAAAATTGTAATAAGTTGTGGAAGGTGTTCATGTATAGATGTCTTGTATGGAGGAACTACCGGAGATACATACCTGCAGTTGTACATATATATGGGGTGGTCGGGAGCTCGACTGCTTGAAGTACTGTAGCACTATGAGTAGTACTATATTAGGGACTTATGATAATAAACTCAATGATACAAAAGCAATACTATAGAAGGTCTCTATGATGAATTTGCATTACCATGGTGGGGTCGTGGGTTCGAGTCCTATATATGAATGACTTATGAAAGTAAGGTCTATGATACAAAAGCATTACTATAGAAGGTCTCTATGATGAAATAGCATTGCAATAGTAGAATCGTGGGTTGAAGTCCTATATATTAATGACTTATGAAAGTGAGGTCTATGATAATAAAGCAATATTATAGAAGGTTTCCTTGATGCATAAGCATTATATGGGGTGGTCGGGTGACCGACTGCTCTTAGTAGTGTAGCAAAATTACTAGTCCTTATTAGGGACTTGAAAAGGAATATTATGGTGGCGTGTATGCTGCTTCACGAGCAATTGGTCCGAGGTAATCTTGGACTCGCTAACCGATGTATCCTAGACATATCATCTTAGTGCCAGTGGTAAGCGGGTTTGTTGTAGCAGTACGGCTTTCCCGTGGACATCGCACACCCATACCGTTTGAGGGCGACGTCGTAGCGCATAGCGATGCGTCGTCTATTTTTCGGATTTGGATAATGAGTGTGTTTGGTAGCACTTTTAATTGTAACAGGCATACTCAACTTCATGTCTTAGTGCATTAGCGCTGTGGTACGTGGAGTTTTGTTCACTGGCGTCTTAGTAGCGTGCTACTATGATACGTTGGTGATATTTTTTTAGTTACCAGCAATACAAAATTTGTTAACAAAGTCGATAGGGATCATGAATGTGTTGTGAGGGGGCGCCATCCGTATAATAGTTGCATGGATGCTTACTGTTTCTTGCGTTATTGCATCTTGTGATAGATCTGCGGGTGTGCTGCGCCTGATTCGACGGACTCTTGTGGTTGTGGTCGATGGAGGTATCAGGGTGGTGAAGTGTGCTGGGATATATGGGGGACCTTGGAATGGTGTAAGCCCGACGATAGTCGTATTGGTGCTTGTTGCCTTCTGCAGCATTGCGTCTCTGCGATGGTTGTTTGGTGGGACGCTATTCTCAATGGCGCTCTCTCTCTCTCTCGCTCTCTTAGTTTGACTTACACCTGAATAGCTTTGTCCAAGTCGGGTCTCTTAATTACGGGGCTGCAGACTGTCTGCCCTCCACGATGTTTTATATAAAAATATAATAATATATCTCTGTAACTTTCTCACCTTTGAATGATTGAAGGCAACTTGTTGGTGGGTGAGACAAACATGATCGAAAATGAATTTACTCAACGTCAGTGACACAAAACGTTTCTGATGGCAAATTATTACTATCTATATACTGCCTTTCTTATAACTGCCTTTTGGCTATATCTGCCGTTGTATTGGTTGGTGGAGCATATGTGTCGACCTCATGCGGGTGGTAGTTGGCGGGAGGATCTGAGGAGACTCTCAAGGCTGCGGCCGAAAGCCGCACAACGTGGGACCCCATTCCCTTGAGGTGAGCGGTAGACTCATGACACGCTCTGCGGCTAGTAGCCGTGCTGATCATGCAATCGGTGGTGATGCCACACACTTACATCACGTCTGCAGGAGCGGCGGTCTGGCAGGTGGTGGCGCTCACGACGGGTTTACGGCCAGTGTGCCTATTAGCCTAAACCGTGTGACCTACATTCACTGTGGCTGAATTCGTTCGTATTCTGTTTGGCGTTTACACGCATTTACATGCGTGACTTCGGTCGATGTTTGTGCTTACGCACTAACAAGGGGCCAAGCCTCTTTTGCTGGTTCCCCAGTTATCTTGCTGTGGACTACGGTCCAGTTCCCGAATTAGCGTTCCCTTCGTGGGGAGTGCATCAAAATGGTTGGCGCTCACCGCGCACGCCGTGTGTGAAGCCGTGTGCCTCCCCTACATTTTTTTTTAAATAAATGCAGGAGAGCGAAGCCCTTGTATCAGGTATTTTGTATAAATATATTGTGAGCCTTTTCCTAGCGGGAAGGGATAAATAATAATAAATTAATAATGTAAACCTGATACAAGTGGAATAGGGACGTTTTATGTTCTCAACCTTTCTCGAGCCCTGTCTTCGTGAACGGGGTTCACTTAGCTTAAAAGGCACTACCAACAGCTTTTAATTGCTATAGTGAATATTCATTCTTCCAAAAGGCACCTAAAAGAGCTAAGTTACTAAACAAACACAACGTAAATAAGGGTCCTAACTAAATCGATCACGCCAAAATATTACAAACGGCCTGTTATTAAACCTTTAGAAAGATCATTTAGAAAGATCAAAACATATCTTATTTATCTTGGTCACACGCATATACATACATATGTATACATATATATATATATATATATATATATATATATATATATATATATAATTTACTTAAGTCATTAAGGTGTACAATTAAGGTTGCAATAAATTAAGACACGTGTCGTGTGTAAACGGTGATATATTTGAGACTAATTTTTAAACATGGCGGACGCAGCCTCCACATCTATAACTATTATACATATTACACATACATATAGCTGTTATACTTAAATACGTATGGGCATGATGTAGGACACCGGACATGCGATCTAAAGAACCCAGTATATTATGTATACCTATATCCCTATATTGTGTCCCTACACCATTTCCCTCCAAAGATAACTTACACTAGGTTATCATTCGCACACTATACACTATACGAAACCGGCAGGCGTAGGTGCGGCTTGGTTGGAAACCGCCTGCACCCTCCCCATGGTCGGATTGCTTACGCTCTGCTTCATTACGCAGCCTCTCACTACATATTTGCAGCGGCGCCATAGTAGGTATCCTACTACGACGACGAACACTATCACCAGTGCTGTCAACGTCCAGCTGATGCATTCCATCTTATAATCTGAATTACGACGTGCCGGCATGAAATACTGTCTCACTCTGCTAAGCACACCAAGCTTTTTAGAAGCCAATTTGGCTTTCCTATCCAAGTGACCACGAAACTGCAAACTATCCGATATGTCGACGCCGAGGATTCCGATGCTAGTTGAGACAGCAAACCTTCAAACTGAGGAAATACGACTAAGGGTTATTTTTAGCGCTAAATGCGCAAACTTGTGTCTTCCGGGGTTTGAATTGGACTAGATTTAGTCTCCCTCAAACCGAGACTTTGTTCAGCAAAATCTCGACGACTCGACACAAGTTTATCCCGGTACTCGGTGACGTTTTATAAATATTGGCACGGCCGTTGTATAAGGCACCATCAGTGCTATCTTCCGCGTAGCAATGAATGTTAACAGTTTGAAAGATATCATTGATATGCAAAAGTAACAGCGTTGGTAGCACACAGCCTTGTGAAATATCAGCGTTAATAGACTTGTAATCAGGGCATGCACTGTCGACTTTGACTTTGATGCTCCGATTAGCATGGAAACTAGTGATCTAATTACACAATTTCTCGGGATGCTCATAGGAAAGAAGCTTCGTAAGAAGCATTTTATGCCAGACCCGATCGAAAGCCTTCGCTATATCTAAACTAACGGCCAACGCCTTCCCTTCGACTCTACAGCCTCTGCCCATCTATGACTCAGGTAAACCAGAAGATCATGATCGACATAACATCGACATGATCGACCACGACGAAAACCGTATTCATCAATTAGCTGGAGATAGGTAGGAGGTACCTCATGAGCTAATAGTTTACAATGGACTCCATTATTTTGGAGGACAAGAATGTGATGGCTATAAGCCTGTGGTTGGACAGGTCTGATCGGTCACCTTTTTTAGGGATCGGGTGGACTAAAGCTGTCTTCTTTGAATTCGGGACTACGCCTTGAACACACGTCTTCAGCACAATTGGAGGGACTCCATCAGGCCCACTCGACTTGCTGGTATCCAGGAAGAGGAGTGCTTTGCGAACGAAGCGCTCTGTAAACAGCACCTCTGGCATGGAACACTTATCGCAGGATGGTTGGCGCTGCGTTTCCCTCGTAATCGAGAGTCGAATTTTACGCAAAGAGCGAGCCTAAATGATCGACTTTCTCCTTTGGCCAGGGCTAGTGAGTTGTCTTCTGTGTGCAGACATAGAAGAGATGACTGACTAAAGTTCCCTTGGACAGCCTAGGCGAGAGACCAGAATGCAATGGTTCGCGTAGGAAGGTGAACTAGTTTCTCGTCAATTCTGCCGATGTGCCTGACCGGACCTAAAGGCGAAATTTTACTTGTTTTTAAGAGTGATGATGTTTACAAGACGTATATGCGTAAACCCAGGCCCGGTAGCACTCCTGATTATAACGTGATTTATTTAACAAACCACTAATGTCGGCGAAAACAGGATAATATATCAAAATCAAACGGTCAGTCTCAACATAACTTCAATTCAACATCGAGTAATAATTACAAAAAGCAATTCAAATCATCGACAAACAAACCGATTGCAAAATCATATAACGTTACTGGTATAAAATGTCCTCTTTGTAATGATGATCATGGCATTTACAATTGCAAAACGTTTTTAAATATGTCAAATGGAATTAAATTGAAAACCACCAAAAAATTTAAACTTTACATAAATTGTTTATTTAGCCATAACGGAAATCCATGTATTTCAACACAACGGTGCCGCAAATGCTTGCAGAAACATAATACTCTGTTACATGACGCGTGCACTAAGCCCATATCCGGTGCACAGGTTGCGAAAAAACCTAACGAGTCCGTGACAAACACTTCGCACGTGTCACAAAATAATTTAGGAGGAGAAATTTTACTATCGACAGCTTTGGTGAAAGTGAGGGCGTTGGATGGAACCTATCAAATCAAAAGAGCGTTGATAGATCAGGGATCCCAAATTTTGCTTATCTCTGAAAATGCCGCACAAACCTTAGGCCTGAAAAGAAAGCACTGCAAGGGAGTTATATGTGGCGTCGGGGAAAAGGAAAACATTTGTAAGGGCATGTTAAATATTACGTGTACATCCATGTTTAATGACTATTCTTTCAACACTAATGTTTATATAATGAATAACCTAATTAAACATTTACCAAACCAATCGTTCGCAAAGCCTTCATGGCCATTTATAGAGAACATAAACTTCGCTGATCCTGAGTTTTATAACAGTCGTCCCGTGGATTTACTCTTCGGTGCCGATATTTATTCTATGATCATGTTAGGTGGCATTCCAAAGGGAGATTCATCACAGCCTATCGCACAACAAACGCAGCTAGGGTGGTTGTTGTGTGGTAGTGTTAAAACATTTCAATGTAATGTGGTCACAAACGACATTGAAAATATTCAGAAATTTTGGGAAATAGAACAAATAACAGAACATTCAGAGTTATCCCTAGAAGAACAGCATTGTATACAACACTATACATCAACTACTAAACATCATGAAAATGGTCGTCATGAGGTCCGTTTACCTTTAAAACAAGAAATCAAAACAAATTTGGGATCAACGAAATCAATGGAAATTGCACAGTTTCGGAATTTAGAAACAAAACTTGTAAAACATGATAATTTCGCGAAAAAATACAAATCCTTTATTAAAGAATATGAACAATTGAATCATATGAAACAATCGGACGGTCATACAATGCCGGAGTGTTATCTACCTCACCACGGTGTAGCACGTGCCGAGTCAATGACCACCAGCCTCCGTGTCGTTTTTAACGCATCAGCAAAAACTTCGAGTGGGTATAGTGTTAATGACTTAATGTATAAAGGACCTAATTTATAACAAGATTTACAATACCAGAACATTTTTTGGTCCTTCGAGCCGGGTTCAAACTCCGTAATTTGCTACTCATATGCACTGTGTTGTGCTTATATAAATATTCTATGTCCACTTGAAAATCGTTTTCCTGAACATGTTTAATAATAATGATTTCTTATATTTACGCAAACACTATACATTGATTAAAACTACTTTTACGGACTTTATCGCGTTTTATTTATATTAATTTTAATACCCGACGTTTCGGGTGCTTTCCAGCACCCATGGTCACGGGGGACTGAGGTGACTGACGTCCCGATGTCAAAGTTAACCCAGAGTACCTTCAGCTTTTTAATTATTGTCTTTGGTCCGATCTACGCAGAATGAACTAACTGTATTTTGAAGTCTTGCAGTGGTATGCTTGGGTTTAGTTTTAATTTTATTAATTATAGGATCCCAAGCAGGTGGTAGTACCCAGCCTCCTTCTCCATTGAAATTAGGATGTTTTTTAATTTCAACAGCCTCACGTATCATCCTTGGTATGAATCGATGTTCTTTCGCGAGGATTTGTGGTCTATCAAATCTGAAGTAATGGTTGGGGCCATCTAGAATATGATCGCAAACTGCAGACTTCCCGGAACGTTGATGCTTCACGTAAGCTATGTGTTCTTTTACGCAGGTTCTAATTGATCTCTTTGTTTGCCCTATATATGAGAGACCATAATCACAATCAAGCTTGTACACTCCTGCATCTTGTAGAGGAATATGACACTTGACGGATGGTAAGAACTGACTAATCTTCTTCGGCGGCTTGTAGAATGTTCTAATAGAAGCTCGCTTCAAGATGTAGCCAATCTTGTCTGTGACACCTCTGACATATGGTAGTTTAGCAGGCACACGCTCGACTGTGGCCGGCTTCACTCGGTCACTGTGACGGAGGCGCGGGACCCGAAGCTTGTTGTCATGCAGAATTTGCTTGACGTGCTGAAGCTCGGCGGCCAAGTGTTTGCTGTCACAGATCCCTCGTGCTCTCTGAAACAAAGATTTGCCCACGGTAGCTAACTGTGAAGGATGATGGTGAGATTCACCATTTAAGTATTTAAGCAGATAAAGGAAATGCTACGGTTGTAACGGATACGTCGGATTACAATTTTAAAATACAACAACTTTTGTCGGATGAAAGTACGTACCGTAAGGTCAAAACAGACCCTACAACTAATACGCTTAAAACAACTAGCGATCTAATTAAGAAATACTCCGAGAAATTGAATCTAGACGTCAATTCGATGATACCTTCATGTGCAAAACCTCCCAAGTTGTATGGGTTACCAAAAATATACACAAACCTAACGCTCCATTACGCCCAATAGTGAGTTAAATCGATTCGCCAACGTACAGATTGGCTCAACACTTAGCCAAAATATTATCACCACTCAGAAGACACACAAGAGCACATACTAAGGATTCATACCATTTTGTCAGTGAGATAAAAGACCTACGTCTTGCTGACAATTAAACCATGGTCAGTTTTGATGTTCAGTCTATTTACATGCCATCTGTGAAGATGCATCTCAAAAAAGAAACAAAAACACAGAAAACACAAACAGGCAGGGGAAAAGTAGATGGTGTTGCGATGGGCTCACCTGTATCTCCCATTGTCGCCGATATATTCATGGAAGACTTTGTGGAGAAAGCCCTCCTTACTGCACCTGTTACCCCAAGGTTCTACAAGCGGTACGTAGACGATACTTTCACAATTTTACCGTCAGACAAAGTAACCGCATTTTTAGAAAATCTTAATTCCATAAACCCTAAAATTCAATTTACTATGGAGTTAGAGGCAAATAATTCCTTAGCTTTCCTAGATGTGTTAGTCATCCGAAATCCTAACAACGCCTTAGGTCATACTGTGTATAGAAAAAAGACCCATACAAACCGATACTTAAACGGTGAATCTCACCATCATCCTTCACAGTTAGCTACCGTGGGCAAATCTTTATTTCAGAAAGCACGAGGGATCTGTGACATCAAACACTTGGCCGCCGAGCTTCAGCACGTCAAGCAGATTCTGCACGACAACAAGCTTCGGGTCCCGCGCCTCCGTCACAGTGACCGAGTGAAGCCGGCCACAGTCGAGCGTGTGCCTGCTATACTACCATATGTCAGAGGTGTCACAGACAAGATTGGCTACATCTTGAAGCGAGCTTCTATTAGAACATTCTACAAGCCGCCGAAGAAGATTAGTCGGTTCTTACCATCCGTCAAGTGTCATATTACTCCACAAGATGCAGGAGTGTACAAGCTTGATTGTGATTGTGGTCTCTCATATATAGGGCAAACAAAGAGATCAATTAGAACCCGCGTAAGAGAACACATAGCTGACGTGAAGCATCAACGTTCCGGGAAGTCTGCAGTTTGCGATCATATTCTAGATGGCCCCAACCATTACATCAGATTTGATAGACCACAAATCCTCGCGAAAGAACATCGATTCCTACCAAGGATGATACGTGAGGCTATTGAAATTAAAAAACATCCTAATTTCAATGGAGAAGGAGGCTGGGTACTACCACCTGCTTGGGATCCTATAATTATAAAATTAAAACTAAACCCAAGCATACCACTGCAAGACTTAAAAATAAAGTTAGTTCATTCTGCGTAGATCGGACCAAAGACAATAATTAAAAAGCTGAAGGTACTCCGGGTTAACTTTGACATCGGGACGTCAGTCACCTCAGTCCCCCGTGACCGTGGGTGCTGGAAAGCACCCGAAACGTCGGGTATTAAAATTAATATAAATAAAACGCGATAAAATCCGTAAAAGTAGTTTTAATCAATGTTTAATAATAACTCATTTTGTATGCTTCAGTTCCCTTAACGTAAGGTAACTCGGTCATTGGTTTCCCATCTGCTTAGGTGTTAAAAAACGTAATATCCATGCTACAATACGAGTTATTTTTGTAAATGAACTAAATTTATTTAATAATAAGTATATAATATTGTTATGACTGTCTTTCTGTATAACGTTTGCTTGTTTTAATCGAATTTCTTCGTTTGTTTGATATAGGTGTTTTTCGTCAAGTCGGTATGAAAATGTTTGTAGCCATGATGGTCCGTGCCACCATAATTGGTTGTTTTTAAGTTCTGATACGTATAACCCCCTACTTGCAGCATCCGCGGAATTTTTTTTATACTTAACGTAACTCCAACGACTTGCAGCTATAATAGTAGTGATATATTTAACTGTGTTTGCCACGAAAGCTTTCCAGCGACTTGGATCTCCATTTAGCCAACCTAAAACGACCATGGAGTCCGTCCATGCATATATCTCGATTTTATATTGACAAGGCATTGTTTTATCTTATCTATCAATTTACATAATAAATGAGCAGCATTTAATTCTAACCTAGGTAGTGATATTCCTTTTTATATGGTACGAGTAGTGTTTTTGCCGCTAAAAGTATTGTTTTTGGTTGGTTTTCTATTCTTGCGTAGACGACGCAGGCAAAGGCATGTTCTGATGCGTCACTAAAACCATGTAACTCGACAAATCATTTTCGTTACACCCTATCCATCGAGGGATTTCAAATTGTTGTATATGATATCATATCGCTCTGAATTTTCCGCCATTTATGTTGTATGTTATCCGTTATATTTTCATCCCAAGAAGTATTTAACTTACATACATCTTGAAAAAATATTTTTAATTTCGTTGAAATGGGTGCTAGCCAGCCTAATGGATGTGTATAATTATGAAATTTCTGAAAGCAAAGTTAAAAAAAACGAAAACAAAAAAAAAAAAAAAACCCAAAAAAAACCCCCCCCCCAGAGGCCCGAAAATAAAAAAAAAAAAAAAACAAACATCTTTTTTAATCAACAAAAAAAAAAAAAAAACCCAACAACACCAAACAACCTCCATTTCCACAAAAAAAAAAAAAAAAAAAAAAAAAAAAAAAAAAAAAATTTTTGTGGGCTTAATTTCTTGAGTAGACATTTTACAACAGAAAGTAAATATGTCTTTGTTGTTTAACCAACAGAGTCCAAGAGTCCGTGTTGCGTGTTCAGTTTTAAAATTAAAAATTAAATTTTCTTCTTTAATCTGACCTTTACCTAAGCTACAGAGCAGTTCGTTGTTGTTCGACGCCCATTTTCTCAAAGTGAACCCCCCCCCCCAATTTTAATAATTTGTTTAAGTCGTTAACCAACCTTCTGCCTTGCTGAATGTTGTGGGCTCCATGGACGAGATTATACATATAAAAAGCCCTTAAAAAAAATTAAAGCCATTGATGCCTCCGGGTAGGCGGCCTGTTCGTCTTCTGCTAGCTGTTTTAACGTCATCATTGCTAAAAATGGTGCCACCTTTGTGCCATATGTAACGGTGGTAAGTTGATAAGATTGCAAAGGTTGTTCTGGTAATCCTCTCCAAATAATTTTTTGATAACGTTGGTCTTGTTCATTCATAATGATCTGCCGATACATTTTCTCAATGTCTGCGGTGAAAGCATATTTATATTGACGCCATTTTAATAATAAACATTGTAAATCTCAGTCAATCAATGTCAATCAATCATGTCAATCAGGAAATCCTGATACAACAAGATTTACAACAACAACTTTTAACATCTTTATTAAACTGTTTTTATATAAAATTTTAATTATTATTCAACATACGTCCAACACCCGAACACCACACTCCGGCCAAGGCAATGATCTGACCGTGCTAGAGGGGTGTCCACGGAAACCTGATATTCTTCCGAATGAGAAATAAGAATAGAAGGGGAGTTGATCGAGCAAGTAGATGAGTTTGTATATTTGGGCTGCGTATTTAGCAGGGAAGGGAGATATGGTAAAGATATAGAACGACGAGTGAATGCGGGAAATAGAGTAAATGGGGCCTTGCACTCTATTGTGAAGAGTCAAAATGTGTCGAAAAAGGCACGTATAAATTCACGCAGCAATTCACAATGCTGTGTTGGTCCCAACTTTAACGTATGGTAGTGAAAGTTGGGTGTGGCAGAAGAAGCACGAGAGTAGAATAAACGCAGTAGAAATGCGGTCGTTAAGGAGTATGTTAGGGCTGAACTATGACAGGGTAAGAAATTGTGTAATAAGAGAAGAGTGTGGTTTGCAAGATGATGTTGTGACCAGGATTAAGAAAGGAATGCTTCGGTGGCTTGGTCATGTGGAAAGAATGAATGAGGAAAGAGTGACAAAGAAAATTTATGGTGCAGAAGTGAATGGCAAAGTCGGAAAGGGAAATTCTAGGCAAAAATTTATCGACCAAATTGGCGATTTATTGAAAATGGGCCAAATTAGGAGTACCCTTAACCGACGAACACGTATGCGTAGGTGTATGGATGTGAAGGAGGCAAGAGAGGTGTGTCAGGATCGTGCCAAATGGAAGTCTGTAGTCTCTGCCTACCCCTCTGGGTGACAGGCGTGAGTGTTTATGTAATGAGAAATCAGCAGAAGGACCAACAGGAAAGGTGTATGATCTTCCACATCTGGAATCCACGTAGGCGAAGTAACCTGTTGTGTCAGACCATATGCCAAAGCAAAGTCGTAAAAAGATCTCCCCTCACAATTGCTTTAAACGTGAACCAAGCCTTTCGGCGTTGTGGGCGTTAAAATCGCCAAGGATCACGATCTCTGCGGATGGGATCTGCTATAGCACGGAATCTGTAGCCATTTAAACGTGGTCGATAATCCGGTATGTTTCGGCTTTACCGCTATAGGACATGTACCCGTAGACGCGGAGATGGTCGTGGCTCGATAACGCACAACAATGGGATGGACAGGTCCGTACCTTCAAGACTGCCGAGGCGTCGGAGACAGATGTCCTCTCTGACATATACGCAAACTCCAGGCCGGGGCAAAAAGGAGTGTTCTAATTTGTACCCCGGGTAGGAGAGATATGAAATATTAGCTGGAGAGGACAGCTCAGTCTCGGTTAAAAAGAGCAAGGTTGGCTTCACCATGTCCAGATGGTATTGGATAGCGTTGTGGTGGGAGCAAAGTCCCCCGATGTTGCAAATTCACGGATAGCGTGGCAGGGGTTGCCTTGGTGTTATTGCACTACTTGCCCTAAGCAGTTTTAGTCGCGAGACTCCTACTCCCAGCACACGTGGGGCAGTGTGAGCACTCACGCTCAGGAAGAGTAGGATAACTTGGTCGTGGATTCTCAGCGAGGGATTCTCCGTCACCAGGGGTGCTGGTACCTCCTTGGGGTAGTTTTTTAATTGATTCTGCTACTCGTACCAATTCTTATTTGCTTTAATTCGTTACATAAATTTTTTGTAGTAATATTTTGTATATGGTGCTGAATGTAAATGTACTATACTCTTTTTATAATACTTTTATAAATACATAATTAAAATAACATAAAAATAGGATATAAAGGCACCTGGTCGGCCGCGTTGAGCCACACGGTGGTGACGGCGCGCGCGGGCGCCAGGAGGCGCGGTATCAGTGTTAGAAAGGTGGCGGCGCTCGCCCAGCAGCCGCCACACGAACTGCACTCCGCACGTACCTCTGTCACTCCTCGACCGTTCTCTGTAAGCAAGCATTCAAAACACGAACTGAAATAATAACAGAAGTAGTAGGACTTTATGTCTAAAACAGGGTTATTTTTCAAAGGGTAGCCAAATTTTGCATTTAAGTGATTATTATTTATGTAATTCAAAATATATAAATAATAATAAACCATTATTGCAGTTTTTGAAAATAAGGGTAAATAAGGCGCCTTTGTTTGAAATCATTTCAAATTGAATGTACTCCTCTCTGTGCGACCAAGTTTTTGTCGACCGAGCGATTCTTTCAAATGTATGCTTGCGTAGTAAAACATACGGTAGTGTGTCAGCCAAAAACCCATTTCAAGCTACTTTTGGACCTCTATAACCCAAAAATAGACCTATGTACTTGTAATTTTCTATGTCTAGTTAGGGATCTCCTCACTGCCTGAATTATATTATTTTCAAATCCCAAACTTCAGAAATAAGCCAATGATAATATTTGAGTTATAAAGGTTTGAAAAGTGCTATTTTTATCTTAATAAATATATATAACTTGTAACCCATCTAAAACCTAGTCCTCATCTACAATTTAGAAATTTAAAATTGATATCAAGTTAGATGAGCGGTAAAAAACAAGGTTCAAAGGAAAAAAAACTAAAACTACAAGTCATCGGTAGTTGGTGTTGAACAAGTTTTTGGTGCGGTTAGCTTCAAGTACAATAGTTGAAATCAACCGCAGCGATAACTTTTTCAATATTTTTGGTGGGATCATACTTAGTGTAAAATATTTGCTCAATCTCGTTTTTACTAGATAAATGACTACCGCTTTGGTCTAGTAATCTTAAACGCGACTGCTGATCGTGAGGTTCCGGGTTCGACTGCTGATCGTGAGGTTCCGGGTTCGAATCCCGGATCGGGTCAAAGTCAATTGTTTTTTCTGTGTGGAATTTTCAGTAACAGAAGGATATAGAAAGTTGACGATGTTTTACCCCGGAGTCAGGAAATGAACGGTGTTTCACCATCGTGTCTCGGAAACCATGCAAAGCCGTTCATTCTACGTCTCTACTACTCCCACTATGAGAGTGAATAGAGAATGCACCTGTGCTTGAGGATACATTCGCACACTATAATCCAGTCCTCCGCAGATGGCTAGTCTCCGTTGAGACCGCTGCCAGGCAGAAATTCGGTCTGGAGGACATTATAATAATAGTCCGCTGTTGCAATAATAATGAGGGAAACAAATACGGTCGAAGCGCAGGATGATCAGCTCCCAGCGGTCCGCGAGCGCGAGTGGGCCGGCGAGCAGAAGGCGCGCGTCGTCGGGTGCCCAGCGCGCCGCGCTCGCTGCCGCCCAGCCGCGCGCTTGCCCGCCCGCTCGCCAGCCGGGCGCCCAGCGCACATCGCCGCCCACCCCGGCGCGCTCCCATATCTGCCACACAATATCACAGAGCATTAAACATGCATTATTATTCACTGTAAAAAACAATCTCGCTCTCGTCTGAACAGATGGCCGCGACAATATGCTTTATTTAATATAGATTACAACATACGTACATACGGTACGGATAAAATCTCTGACCTGATAAGATCCAGCAAGAAACCTAGTGGGATTTACTTTAAAACATTAATTTAAATATAATATTTTATACATTTGAGAATGAAATCACACACCTGATAGTTTAATATGGGGATAAGTAACATAAGCCAATTCAGCTGCTTCAACACATTTAAGGCTATTTTTAGCATTTGCTACAAATCAAGCTTCTAGCTAGTTCGTTAGCTTGTAAAATATATAGGGGTCTCACTAAGCTTCGTGTCAACAGTAACACCGAAAAAACAATGGATTCAACAAGGCTCAGCTCCTCCTCGTTTGAAGCACACTAGTATTCACTTGCTTAACGTTTCGTGTTGTAAACTGTGTTAACGTTAAACCAATGTATTACTTTTGATATTGCATTATTCACTTCGTTGGGTTTTTAACATTTCCAAATGAAACCATATCATAGTTATTCGCTACCAAATAAATTAAGCCATTTATTTGGTACAAACTAAAACAGGTAGGGGCCGAGAATTGAGCACTACAAAACACCAATAGCGACTACCGAACTGGAAAAACTTCTTCTATCAGGAACAACTACTGGTGTTCCATTATTTAAATATGATGTAATAAGATTAAGAACTATGTTTTTACACCATAATGATATAGCTTCCACATTTAATGTTTAATGATGAACACAGTCACAGAATACAGTTGGATAAGATCAGAAAATATAGTAAAATATTGCTATCTATGGTTATTTATTTATAATCTACGTTCATAACTAACGCCATTTTCGTGTGGATGTTATTTTGTTGATTTTTGGATTTTTCTAGTGTTTTAGTATAGTGTTTTATTATAAAATTGGTATGAAAGGTTTTGGTGAATAAAAGTTTTCTTTTTACGTAAATAATTTCGAGTAATATATATAAATAATAGTGATTTTCTCGCTGCTGACATCCGCTTGGTATGTACCCCTTTTTTGTTATCAAAATACAATAAAGTCTTTCTGTAATGAAGTAAAACCTGACTTTTGTTTAGACCACAGGATAGAGAATTTTGTATAAACTTTATAATGCCATACTTTTTCCATAGAAAAGTGGTCTCTAAATATAAGTTTAACGGTTTAAAGTACTGGGGGTGGGTGCGGTCGCATGCGACCGCTCCGGATTTGACGGACGCATGCAAGTGCATGGCATTTTATGGAGATTGAAGGGTTAAAAGCCGTTGCAACATCTTGATCTGGTTTTGTTAAATTATTGTTGAATTTCTTTTAAATTGTACAGTTTTATTTGGTATCAGTAATTGCTTTTCGTCTCCAATAGAGAAGTCATATAAAACTTACAAATTTTGGGTTAAAGTACTACAATTCCTACCGTAGTAAGGATATGTGGAAGCGATCGCATTGCTTTTTTTTTTCAAAATTATTTTGTTGAGTTTATTTAAAAAACCAATTTTGAATAAAAACATTAAAGCTCGACGTAAACTGTTTCGAGTATGTGAAATGTCGACAACAATACTTTATTCCTAGAGACCCACCGACCGTATACCTACCATACCTCTGTAAGATAAGGTAGAATTACTAAAATCAGAGCAGCCAGCTTTTGAATTTCAGCTATCAACTGACTAAGCTAATGATATTCGACATTTGTGTAAGTTATAAAAGCAAATAATAAAATCGCAACCTTTAATACATTGTAACCTGTTCTTCTTTTTAGGATAGGGTGACAAACTAACACGCAGTCCACCTGATGGTAAGTGGTTGCTGTCGCCCATAGACATTTACATCTATCCTCAATTACAATTCAAAAATGCAGATGCGTTGTCACCCGTAAGGACTAAGATGTAAAAAGGGTCTCCGGTTCTCTACACTCACCGTACGAAGCACAACAGCATTAAGCTACTATTGTACGCTAGTATTCTGTGAGAGCGTGGTCCTTCCCCAGTCAAGCCGACCCATTCGTGCTACAACTCTACTAATAATATAACTGCAACATGGTTCTACCACGTATAAAATCGGTTCTTTCAAAAATGGGAGGTTATGTAGATTACAAGGTAGGTACAGTGAGCGAGGCGTCATCGGCGGTGACGGCGATGCGGTCGGCGGCATGGCTGAGCGCGGCGTGCGTGACGGCCGCGCCGCCCGCCGCCGGCAGCCGCGCGCGCAGTAGCCAGCGCGCCGCCGCCAGCCAGTACTCGCGCCGCCACGACCAGCCCGACCAGGACGACTCTGTAACTGTATTGCTACGTTTAAACATGTATACCACTAGACCGGCAGTTTAGAACATAGACCGTGTCACAGCTGCGGACCGCGTGGACGGGTAGCTGTGTGACAGAGTTTTTTTATCATATTAAGCACAATCAGTGTTAGATTGTCAAATACAACGTTCGTGGTGTACAAAACAAGGAACTAATCTTATTGGGCTTTCGGAGTTGACTTGATGCAGGTGAATTGACAGTAACCGAGTGTGCAATGTAATAAGGTCGCACAACTCGTCGCCAACCGGGTTTTAAATGATTCTTTGGGCATGGAATTCTAACGTTAAAAGGGTTTAACGATCCTTTCTCCGCTGCATACAATACCAGCGCAAAATAGTAGCTTAGTGCTGCCCTTTCGTATGATGAGTGTAGAGAACCGGAGACCCTTTTTACTGGAAACGAGGCATTCCATCTTAGTCCTCACGGGTGACAACGCATCTGCATTTTGATTTGTAATCGAGGATAGATGTCGATGTCTATGGGCCGCAGCAACCACTTACCATCAGGTGGACTGTGTGCTCGTTTGTCACACTATTCTATAAAAATAAAAAATAAATACATATTTGCCCAGCATGAAGTAAGCGCGCTAAGTGTTTCACATCCGTTAAACACAAAGCTAAAAAATTTTTTTCGTTTTTCACGGTTTTATTTATCATAAGTAAATAAAGGTTCTTAATAAAAATGTAGCTGATAAGGAATCTAAGTCAATAACATGTTTTTCCTATTATCAAAGTGTATTATATAGGTACATCTTAAAAAAAAGGACTGTAATGTCGTTTTTTTACCCGCAATTAAATATTTTTTATCTCGATTAATATAAAGTAATTCACAGTCCATTCCATTAAGAATTTAATTACGTATTTTCTGAAGTGACAAAACGAACGAGTTCATCTGACGGTAAATGACCACTGCAGATGCGTTGTCACCTCTGAGGACTAAGGTGTAATATCTCACAGCCTGTCATTATACTGGCTCTCTAACCCTTCACACTGGAACACAACAGTGAAAGCACTGTTTGGTGACAGAAATAAAAAACAGATGGTACTGGTGTACATACAGACGTACTTCCATGCGGACAAGGAGGCATACCACCTAAATATGTGCGCATAATATACTATTACAACATGTATCAATTCTCGAGCGTTAAAATCGTGTATACAATACAATATTTTTGTCCAGCTTGACCTTAATGCTTTCATATTAATATTTAAATATCACAATGTAGGAAGTAAATTGCTTATATACGTTCCACTGCCAGACACAGATTGACATTTACGAGATAATTATTGACAATTTCAGCGTGTCGACGGGCATAGAACTCGAGTTTCTCGCGTTATGTGAAATTTATGGTGAACGCTCACGAAAAGTCGTACCTCCTATAATATATAATGCTACTTGGTGATATGATTGTCTTTCATCCCACATATGTGTTAAAGTCATCCGTGTTTATTTGAACTCTGTTCGATATCAAGCGGCTTTATATACAATTTACAAGCAATACTCAACATTCAACTTTGCTGACAATGAAGTAAACCTATCGAATGCTATGGAAATCAATACGGATCTGCGCAGTAAACGTCATAAGTGCTCGGAATGTTTGGCGATTATTTTACATACTAGTTGAATGGAGCACATAGGAGTTGACGTTACCACAGTGCAGTTGCGCGGCGGCGGAGGCGCGGCGCAACGCCCGCACCTGCGCGGGCGAGGCGCGCGGCAGCACGCAGCGCCGCCACAGCGCCGGCTCGTCAGCGGCGGTGCGCCACACGCGGCACACGCTCGCCGCCCGCATCAGCGACCCGCCGTCCAGCCAAGAGAACACCGCTCGTAGCGCCGCCAATGCCACCCCGTCCTCCCTCTGCCACGCACTCCCTCCCACCTCCCCCACCCAGCTTACATCCTCACTGTCTTCTGCATCCTCACTCTCGATATTATCCCCGTTTGACGTTTCGACGTGCATTCCCTGAGATTAGTCTATATTTAGCGGCGCACGCGCACCGGCGTCACGTGCCGCTCGCGTTGACCGACTGATTTAAATATAGATAATCTGCTAATTCTTTGCAAGTAATATTGTTTTCTTTTTTAAATGTTCGGAGTCTACAATCATCTTTTGTTTTACATATTATTATCTCTTACTCTATTATTACGAGCATTATTTATATAATTGTTTGTAATTGTATTCTCGAAAGTGAATCTAACAATTTCATTTCAATTTTATTTCTGGGAAAATTCGATTTCTCGGTAATTTCACTCACAGAACAACTGATTTGACTTGCTCGCGCAATAAGAATTGTAATTTAGCCAAATCATTTCCGCGAATTCCCAACCTCTATAGTATAGCCCTACAACGCCAGTGAGTGTGAGTTCGAATCCTGCAATAAATTTTTGTAATATACAACTGGTTTCTCAAAATATTTTTTTATAACACCGGGCCAAGTTTTGTTGCCGAGATACTAAACTATTTCTAAGGTTAAATATTTTTGGATAGAATCTTTCCATTTAAATTAATGAAAAGTGTTTAACACACATTCATTCAATAAAATTCAATTACTGACATTACTGTTAAAAAATATTAATTTTTTTTAGAATCAGGGTGACAAACGGGCACAAAATCCATTTGATGATAAGTCGATGCTCTGGCCTATAGACATCTACATTCATCCTCGATTAAGAATGAAAACGCAGATGCGTTATCACCCCTGAGGACTAAGATGGGAATGCCTCATTTCCAGTAAAAAACTCCTCTATAAACTCCGGATCTCAACACTCACCATATGAAACACAGCAGTATTACGCTGCTATTCTTCGTTTGTATTCCGTGAGAGCGTGGTCCTGCCCCGGTGGAGCCAACCCATTCGTGCTACAACCATAACAAAGCTGCAGCGTGGCTCTACCACGTATGAAAATATATTATATCTGAAATTTACATCTGAATATTCACATTACTATACTTGCAAATGATTTATCACTCCAGCCAAAAAGCAGATGAGGAAAAAATTAAAGAAAAACTTAATTCAAATGATAATTAATTGCTTTATTAATAACATAATTGATATAAAATGCTTAAAATTATAAAATAATAAAATTATATCTAAAAATATCGTTTATCATGAAATAAGTTAGCGTTTATAGTTAGTAAACCCGATATGGTAAAATTAAGCAATTTTTAATAATATAAATTATACACCAAGATATAAAAGTTTGTAAAAGATCTAAAAAACTTAACTAACAGCACCCTATGGTGGAAATGTTAGTGATGTGTGTAATAATAAGAACGAACGATACAGAAAAAAAACAATACAATTTTTACGGAATTTTACGGAAATACACACTAAAGTCTAGATTTCGACTAGAAATAAGAATATACTGGTCGCATCTGTCCTTTGAAAAACATAGGGACTCTTGAATTGAACGACGTCTTTGCTCACGTTATCACTGTATGGTATACATATAAAAATAGCAATAACGCACTTAACGGGAACTACATAGTTTTAGTTACATGTTGTATATATTATGTATATCTAAACGAAAAGGAACAGTATGTGAGCATAGTGTGTGCGGTCAGGATAACGCGGCGAGCTCGCGGCGCACAGCGAGCGCGTACTGCGCGGAGACGGCGGGCAGGTCAGCGGGCGCGGGCAGCGTGGCGGAGGACGCGGTGCGCTCCGGCTGCTTCTGGCGAAGGCGCAGCTCGCGCAGCCGTGCTTCTAGGATGCGCTCGCGCTTGCTCTCGCGCTCCAGTATCTGCAACCAAGCACTTCTGTATATTTTTATACAATATGGGTGACGATTGAGCACACCGTTCAACTGACAGTAAGTGGCTGTTGTGGCCATGGGCATCTACATGTATTTTTCAACAAGAATTTCAATGCAGATGCGTTGTAACTTCTTAGGAATGAGATGTAAAACCTCATTCCAACCTCCAACCGTTTGGTCTGCAACCAAACACTACCACGCTGACTCTGCGCCCTTAATACAAATAACGGACGTAAGTTTAACACAGAAGATACAAAAAAAAAAACACTTCTATGTGAGCCTTCTAAACTAGTTAGACTCCTGTACTCTATGTTTACTACCCTAGGAGCTCGGTGCCCTTAATACCATAGTAAAAAAATACATTAAGAAAGAAAGAAAGAAAGAAAGGTTTATTCTCCAAAATGACGCCATCACAGATAACATAAAAAAAATAAAAAAACACATAATTTACAAATAATATTGGCTATACAATACAAATTACAATATACTACATATTACGAACTATACAATACCTATACTCGTATGTGTCAAGGCGTCATCTGGGAACAGGAGCACACACAGCATAATGCCATGAATTTTTTTCCATGGCGCTGATTTTCAGTGTGTCCAACCAGTGACCTACCGAAATCAGTGGTATATGTATACTCATTTTATTATGTTTTAAACAAAATTATGATGACAAAATTATGCACAACAAGGGGGAAAGAGACATTAACTATTTTAAGTGAGAGGGAGAGAGTAGCGTTAAATTTCTAATGCCACTTCGACACAGCACGTCCCGTTTATGTTGATTTCAGATTCAGATGCTCTTAGAAGGTCTATACGAACACTACAAAAGGGGAGATTATTAAAATACTATAAAGGGGATATATACTACACTATGTAATTATTGAAAAATATAAAAGTATACAAGAAGACAAAAGCCGCACTCAAGTGAAGCGTGATTGCGGTGACGATGCACGACGAGAGTATTCCCTCTAGTGCGCGTATTGTAAGTTTTTACAACACGTGACCATATGAGTTTGTCAGCAAGATAAGGAGGTGTTTTATTTTTTAATACCCCAAATAGGAGAGTTGCCATGTACAGTTTTTTGCGATATTCCATTTTTAACATTTTAGCATTGTTAATGTAAGGGGTGACGTGCGCGCGGGGCGGTACTGTAAAACTAAATCTTGCACATGCATTTTGAACACGTTGCACTAGACGTCGCGACCGCGCTAAAAGTCTCGGGCCATATACAATGTCCATATAATTAAATTTCGAAAGGACAAGTGTGTCACACAATTTTACCCGAATATCCGAATTTAAAAACTCCCTTATTTGATAAAGAACCTTAAGTCTATAAAAGCAGTTTCTGCTAGTACTTAGTATGTGGTTCTCAAACTGTAGTTTGTCATCCATTAGTAAGCCCAGATTGCGAATCTCATTTACACGTTCTACGATTTCCCCTCGAATTTGGATGCATGCCCCTCATTCTGATAAATTTTTTATTTGATTTTTAGAACCCATAATTAGTAGTTTAGATTTAGTTCCGTTTAGTACAAGGCAGTTTGAGTCGCACCACGCGGCTATACTTTCGAGGTCTTCGTTGATTTTATTAACGACTTCTTGAGTATCACGCGGATTATATGACATGTAGACTTGCAAATCATCTGCGTATAAATGAAATTTACAGTGCTTAATGTTTTTTACTAAGTCGGCACTGTAAACTGAAAACAATATTGGAGCCAGGTTCGATCCCTGGGGCGCACCGGCTTTGATTTTTTTTGATTGCGAACGTATTAATGTTCCTCGGTCATCCCTCAGTTCTACAGTTTGTAGTCGGTTTTTAAAATAACTATCGAACCATTGTACTGCGCTGCTACTGAATCCATAGTAATGAAGCTTTGATAAGAGAAGGGAAACATTTATACAGTCAAATGCACGAGAAAAATCTAGTAATACTAGTACTGTATCTTTTCCTTCATCTTGAGCAGTTAGTACATCGTCAGTAAGTTGGGCTAGGGCCATCGTGGTGCTATGGTTCTTACGAGATCCCGACTGCATTTCCGGTAGAATTTTTTTTCTATCTAAATACATGTTTAGCTGTTCTGCGACAATTTTTTCAATAATTTTAGAGACACAAGGGAGAATACTGATGGGCCGAAGGTCTTTTTCAGACAGTGGATTTGAGTTCTTCGGTATGGGTTTGACTAACGCATGTTGCCATAATGTCGGATAGGTTTTAGAGTTAGTGGATTTGTTCACCATAGCAGTAATAATTGGTAGTGTTTTCGGAAGGGTCATACGGATCATATCGAGAGAAATCCCATCAATGCCTATGGCTTTAGATTTTAAGCTTTTAATGAATTTTAGGACCTCTAGTTCATTTACCTCCTTTATCTCAAATATGTCATTAATGCAGCAGTGGAACTCAAAGTACGTTAAATATGACAATGATACGTTTCTATTTCCAGGCACGTTTAAAAAATAGTCGTTTATTTTATTTGGATCATTAAACAAGTCTATCGAGATATTGTGTTTTGGTTTTATCTTAACATTGGACTTTATATGTTTCCACATTGAAATGGGATTATTTATATTACGATTAACATAAAAATTATAGTAGGCTTGTTTTTCTCTATATATTGCTTTATTGACGCAAATTTTTAGATCTTTATAGTATTTAATACGTATGTCGTTTTTACTTTTTCTCATTTTAATGAATGCGTCATCTCGTTTTTTCATCATCAATTTTATATTAAAGGTTAGCCACGGGGATTGCTGATGTTTAATCATTTTTTTTCTAAGAGGCGCGTGAATTTCAAATAGTGTAAGTATGGCTGTGTTAAATAGCACTACCTGATTATTTACATCCGCGATACTCTCAATTTCTTTCTAATTTATTGATGTAAGGTCCTCCCTCGTCTATGTCAGAAATTCTCCTACTCATTATTGTTACAGGTGCCGGCTTTTTTTTACTCATATCAATTTGACATGTAATAAAAGCATGACTACTTAATTCACGTATAAGTTCTAAAGTAACTGCGTTACATTTTTGTCGGTACATATTACGTCAATTAAAGTCTCGCTATATTCCGTAAAGTGGGTTGGCTTAGTTACATGCTGTTTTAATTTGAAGCAAGTAAGAAAATTATTTAGCTTTATAGTGGCATTATGCGTCATATTTAACATATTAATATTAAAATCACCGAGAAGAAGTAAGTTTTGGCTCCATGAAAAAGTCCCCATAGTAACGGTAAGCGCGTCTATGAATGTCTCGACATTCAGCCACGGCGGTCTATACGCGGTACCGATAACGAGTTGCTTTCCGCCGCTAGAGGTCGAGATCCACATTTGTTCTACTAGCGGGGCCGGGGGGAGGGGGGGGGGCAGCTCGCGGACGCCGACGCCTCGCTTCACATAGAAGCCGACGCCGCCGCCGCGCGAGCGCACGTCGGGCGGACGCGGCGCGTGCCGCAGCCGGTAGCCGGGCACCGAGGCCGCGCGCCCCTCTTCGCCCTCCCGCAGCCACGTCTCATTGATGGCCATGATATCGACACTATGCCGTTGCATTGCTACAATAAATTCATCGTGCCGCGTTCCAAGGGACCCTGCATTTAAAAGACCAACTTTTACGTTATTTTTAGAAGCAATAAACGAATTTTAGATATACATATTTATTTGACATAATAGGCACTTAGTTTGCTTCTTGTACAGACAAAATTAATTTTATGTGATTTGATAGAATAAATAATATTTATGGGGATATCACAAATTTTTAAATAGTTATCCCTTGAGTAAATTTTCTTGTACCTTAATGTACTCGTATAGTAATTATTGTATGTATGTATTGCAGAATTCAAAGACAAAACGCTAGTGAGTCTTTTCAATATATTGATGTTAGAAATTTGTGCCAGAACTAACCCGGATATATTATTATTCCACATACGAGTATAGGCATAGTATATTTCATTTGACAAAAATAGAATCCGAAAATAGTTCTTAAATAAAAATACAAACACAATTAATGATTTCTTAAATTTACGCGAACACTACACATTGAATAAAACTATTATTTACGGATTTTATCGCGTTTAATTACTTTAATTTATTTTTATTATTATCCCGACGTTTCGGGTGCTTTACAGCGCCCATGGTCACGGGGGGGACTGAGATGTTTGACGTCCCAATGTCATAGTTAGTCCCAATGTCATAGGCTACATCTTGAAGCGAGCGTCCATTAAGACATACTACAAGCCGCTGAAGAAGATTAGTCAATTTTTACCATCCATCAAATGTAATATTCCTCTACAAGATGCAGGTGTGTACAAGCTAGATTGTGAATGTGGTCTCTCTTACATAGGTCAAACAAAGAGATCTATAAAAACCCGCGTGAAGGAACATATAGCTAATGTGAAGCACCGACGCTCCGGGAAGTCTGCAGTCTGCGAACATGTTCAAGATCGTACCCACCATTACATTAGATTTGATAAACCACAAATTCTCGCAAAAGAACACCGATCCCTACCAAGGATGATACGCGAGGCTATTGAAATTAAAAAAACATCCAAATTTCAATAGAGAAGATGGTTGGGTGCTACCATCTGCTTGGGATCCTATAATTAACAAAATTAAACCCAAACCCAAGCACACCACTGCAAGACTTCATGATACTATAAGCTCGTTTTGCGTAAATCGGACCAAAAATTAATATTAAAAAACTGAAGGTAGCCGGACTAACTATGACCAATGTCCCAATGGACGTCAAACATCTCAGTCCCCCCCGTGACCATGGGCGCTGTAAAGCACCCGAAACGTCGGGATAATAATAAAAATAAATTAAAGTAATTAAACGCGATAAAATCCGTAAATAATAGTTTTATTCAACAAACACAATTATTAACGACTTACATAAAAATGAGCAATAGCAGAACAAGCTATTATTTAAAAAAAATTCAGATAATTATAGCTTTTATATTTTTTTTTCCATGATTTCGATAGCCCCAACTGAATTTGTTCCAAAAACCCTCTCGAGATCTACTTCACTTTTTATGCGATAAGACGTTGTTCCGTGTTCTCGACGAGTATAAATTTTTCCCTCTTTCGACCATACGTAGCGCCAATCAAATCGCCGAGCGAATTCCTTAGTTCTAAAAAATACACTGCGGTTCAATTTAGTAAGCCGTTCGTTTATATAGAAGGCTCGTGTATTTTCGGAGCGGAGACCTAGACCTTCGGTAGTTAAGGAGCGGCGCACGCGCGTGGCCCGCAGCAGAGTATCCCGCGTGTGCCTGCGCGCCAGCCGCACGACTATGGGACGGGGCTTCGCTAGCCTACTTTGCTCGTCGCGCATAAGACCGACTCGCACACAACTCACTATATTGCGCTCTTCTAGGGTTACGCCCAGCTTAGTAGCGCACGCAGTCACAATGTGTAGAACATTTTCTGCGCCCTCTTCTGGAATGCCTTCGACTTCAATATCATTGTACAGCAGCTCTTGGTCTCGATCATTTAAATCTGCTCTTTAAGTCCGCAATAATCGTTTCGAGATCCTGATTTTTGCCGCAGACATTTTTGGACTCAATTAGGGTTTGTTGTTCTTCAAGACGGATGTATTTGTTTTCTAATGTATCTAGGCGTTCTTCATACGATTTTATGGAATTACGCAAATCAAACATCTCCTGTCTGAAAGATCTAAATTCTTCCCTGGTTTCTCGCAGTTCCTCTCTAAATTTACGTAGTTCAAGAGCTAGTTCCTACTCTTTGAAACCTTGCGCCACAGGGCTTTGGGGTTTCTCTTCGCCTTGCTTGATTATATTCTCGAAATTAAGTCTTCGCACAGGCGTATTCTGATCTGACTTTCGGGGCGTCCGTATTTTACAGTCCGGACACAACCAAGTAGGTTGGACCTGCACACCTTCAGGAACTTTGACGCAGGCCCTGTGTGATTTTCTATCGCATTTAGGACAGGTAACGCCCTCTACCGCCGCCATAAACTTTTCGCACGCACTGAACTTCATCGCGTTAGTTTAAGTTAATTGCAATGCAATGATGCAGATAATTATCACTAGGTGTCGCCGACTATATATTGTAATTGACATTTTGTAGTTCACGGGTAAATAGACGATGTACATTAAAGTTATTAATAAAGGTACCTCTTATATTTCACTTTTAGATGTTTTATTTCAATTTTCTTTCACCACAATCCTTAAGCACACACAAATGATTAATTTATTAACATATGCACCAGTTTTTAAAGTCCAGAAAAAATGTTTCAAAACATCGACATCATAACTTTAGACGTACATATTAATTTTATTTCGCTACAAGCTTTGCGTACTTCTAGTAGCACTGACATCCGCAACGTCACTCCATATCCATTACGCAATATGTTACTAGTTCTCCCTATCTTCTGTAGTCCCTCGAAACTGTCTCCGCGGTGTAGAACGGCCGCCACCGACAAGATGTGCCAGCAGGTGGGCGCCCCGGCTGGGATAAGCTATGAAGTCCTACCAACTTAATATCCCCTATTCCCATTACAATAAAACATATATTAATTCGGATACGTATTTACAACTGACAGCATTCCATTGGTTACTACCCACTCATAC
The DNA here is from genome assembly GCA_907164705.1 of Parnassius apollo. Classification (NCBI taxonomy): domain Eukaryota; kingdom Metazoa; phylum Arthropoda; class Insecta; order Lepidoptera; family Papilionidae; genus Parnassius; species Parnassius apollo. The sequence continues at coordinate 63,420 of CAJQZP010001255.1, forward strand.
TCTAGTAACACGTGACGCAAGTGGTTCGTGTATTGATCATGTTCTGCTAAAAACGAATAATCCTTCACTTACTATGGTTCCTCAAACTTCAATCACTGATCACAAACCTGTAATTTTATGTATGAAAAATAAACAACGTCAACAGTTTTATACAACTACTATCAGAAAAATAGATCACGATAAACTTAATTCGGATATGCAAAACATTGACTTTTTACCTATATATAATATTAAAGATCCAAATACTTCTCTTGAATACTTAGTTAATAAAATAAAAACAGTAATTGAAGTTAATACTCAATTAGTGAAGTTGCCAAGACAAAAAAAGATCATTAAACCTTGGATTACGACTGGTCTTCTTAGATGTATTCGTCACCGTGATAAACTACATAAGAGGGCTAGACGATTTCCAGATAGTGAAAGTGATCAAATTATATACCGACGATATCGTAATCACTGTAACGCATTGTTAAAAAAGGTAAAGAGAAATTATGAAAAAGAGCGAGTGAATATGGCTAAAAATAATAATAAGAAGCTATGGGAAGTACTTACTGATATTATAGGTAACATGAAAAAAGAAAGGGTATAACAGAGAACTGTTAAATATATCTAGCACGCCGCAAGTATCTGTTAACCTTATTAATAATTATTTTGTAAATGTAGGTAAAAGTTTGGCAAAGAGTTTTAAGGTAGGAAATAAAAACAGTGAAAGTTTTAATATTAACATTGGTGAAGAATCAAATTATTACTTAAATTCATTTGCTTTATTGGACACGGATGAAAGTGAAGTAGAACAATTAATTGACAATTTGAAAACCGACTGTTCAGTTGGTTGGGATGGAATTTCGAATAAATTTATTAAAAATTTTAAATATTTGTTAATACCTCCTTTAACTTGTATATTTAATCAATGTTTAAATGATGGTGTATTCCCTAGACATCTTAAGAAAACCGTAATTCGACCTATTTTTAAAGATGGTGAAAAAACCTGTTTAAGTAATTATAGACCCATCTCTATATTACCTGTGGTTGCGCGGAAAACCATTCGCATTTTTTTGTATGACGGTAGGACTTGCCGAATCGTTATTCCTTTCCAAAACGATATCATTCGTACCCTCCTATCGACACATCGGGGTGGTGGGGTGGGAGGGGAAAGAAGACGATTCTAGAACATCGCGTAATAATCGGGGCCGAGGATATATAGGCACGCGCGACCGATGCGCGGCTCTCTTTCTTCCCGCCGCAGCCGTCGTTGAACTACAACGCTTCTCTCCCGACGCACCCCTGGGGCCCCAGAGTGTCTGTCCAGAAGAAGTTCCGGAAGTCGCCGCTATAGTGCTCTAAAGGATAGAAGAACCCCGGTGAGTCAATATCCATTATTATACCTGCTTGATAATAGTTTTAACCCGCTCCAACTTTGTGTTTTCCTAATCAAGCAGGATTCCTTTCATCGATTTGGCAAGTAATAGTTTTAGTTTAGGGAAGAGCGAGTGCATTGTACCGCATGCTATAGTAGTCGCTTTTACGTAAGCGTAGAAGCAATCGCATATACAGTCCACTTTAGTTAATATCTCGCGTAATAGGTTTAAGGTTCGACCGGGGAACTAGATTTTCGGCAGCCTTAAACACGTGGCTCCACCAACCTGCTTTATCCAAAATTTTAGAGAAAATTATAAATAATAGACTTACAAAATATCTGAAGAAAAATAATTTATTGTCAAATACGCAGTTTGGTTTTAGACATGGCAAATCAACGGAGCATGCCGTTCATACTCTTACAAATTTTTTGTCATCGTATTTAGACAGTGGAAAAAAGTGTATTTCTGTTTTCTTAGATTTGACGAAAGCATTCGATACCGTGCCAATAAAAATACTATTAAAAAGACTGGAAAATGTCGGTATCAGAGGCACTCAACTCAAACTATTCAAAAGTTATCTTTCTGAGAGATATCAATGCGTTACTGTAAATAATATTACCAGCAATGATTTACTAGTAACACACGGCGTACCACAAGGAAGTATACTCGGCCCAACCTTGTTTCTTATTTATATTGATAATTTTACAAAAATTAATCTCTCTCAGGGACATATAATTTCATATGACACTGTTTTGATATTTGCTGCGGATACGTGGAAAGATGTATTCTCGTCTGCACAATTAGGTATAAATGCAGTTACTAATTGGCTTTACAGTAATAAACTTTCAATCAATATTACGAAAACAAAATATATAGTTTATTCATTAAGAAAACCTATTCGCAACCTTGATAATTTTAACTTAGTGATTCATTCATATGATTGTTTAACAAGGGATAACAGCTGTTCCTGCCTTTCACTTGAGTCTGTTGAATATATTAAATATCTAGGGGTTATAATAGATAGTAATTTAAATTTTAAACAACATATTAACACTCTTAGCAAAAGAATTCATAAATTAATATATATATTTAAAACTATTAGACACGTTTTGGATCCAGATATATTAAAACGAGTTTACTTAGCTTTATGTCAGTCTATTATAACATACTGCATATCAACGTGGGGTGGTGCCTCTAAAACGGTGTTACAAAAGATAGAAATCTCTCAACGTGCTATACTCAAAGTTGCAACATTTAAACCTTTTCTTTATCCTACATCACAGCTTTATGATAACTGTCAGGTCCTTACAGTAAGACAACTGTTTATATTAACGATCATTCAGAAACAACATAACTTATTAGTATACAACCGATCGAACTTAAATAAACGCAGGAAATTTTCCGTAGATACAACTAATTTTAAAACAACTTTTATAAGAAAATTCTTTGCATTTTTGGGACCACACTTATATAATAAACTAAATAAAACATTGGACATTTACCACCTTAATAAAATAAATTGTAAAAAAACTGTACATAGTTACCAACAAAAATTAACTTATAATGAAACTGAAAACCTGCTTAGTATTCAGACTTAAAAATAAATTCATAGATAACTGTCACCTGTAATACTACCCGTATAAAATCATAATAACCAGACACACACACAAGCACGTGTGCAAACAACACACACACACACACACACACACACACACACACGACATACATTTTACATGCTCCTCTCCCATAACTGCTCACACACATTACACTCATAACACAATTACTTCTTACAGTCATACATTACACATCCTATGAGAGAGGAACGGCATTAGTAGTATAAATTATTATTTTGTTTGTACCTTGGTATTAGTAACGAGTGGTAACATAGTATATAAACATAATATGTGATACAATTAATTTCATTGTACTTAGGTTATATTAGCGGAATGTACAAATTTTTAGATAGTATTTGATTATTTAACTTTTGCTTGCATCCTAATATTTCTATAAATTAACGGTGGGGATATGGCGCTGACAGCTGATGCACAGGTCTCCTAGTTCGGCTGCAGATGCTATGTTTTCAAGTATATGTACTAATGTAGCTTTATTAAATAATGTTATGCAAATATCGTGATGTACAACCTCTTGGAAATAAAGAACAATTATTATTATTATTATTATTATTATTATTCCAAATATATCTTATACAAAGACTGTATATATAAGAGATGTGCTCAGCGGCCGTACTAAATTGCGCACTAGGTTTCCGTAACCCTTTAGTCGACTACGAGTGGCTGAGAACACTAGTTCTTTGTTGCGTAAACCACGAACGTTCGTTTCAACAATCTAACACTGATTTTGTGTAATGTGACTGAGAAAATGCGGTCATTATTTATGTACCCACTTTGTCAACGTGATTTGAAGTATGTCAGATAAGCATGTAACTATATTTTGTATTTGCCTAAAAACAGTTACTGTTATAAGTGAAAATACAACTGCGTCGCATGTTTACTGTGCCAGCTGCGCGCCTAGCCAGGACCTGTACGATTTACAATTGCGACATTTTTTGTTTATTGGATTGCCGGACTAGTAGTATACATAGAAATCTTTTTTCTTTTTTAATAAACGTTACCCCTTACATTAGGATTCTCTCATGTATCGTGGGGGCAGTTTACAAACATAAATTGCACGAGGACAAACATCCGGACCGGAAATCTGGAAAATTATTTGTAGGCCATACAAATACTTGTTCCGTGCGGGATTCGAACCCGCGACCCCCAGCGCAATTACTCATTACTAAGCCACTGCACCACGGAGTTTTTGAAGTTGTGGGAACTTAATTTGCTTATTTCCTTATAATACAGACTTGTAGATGTCTTTGTCTGCAACACGCACGTTCTAATTTAACATCTCGTTCATCATCAGCTCTTTCTTGATGGAAGTAACTATTTTCTGTTGTAGAGAGGATTGTAATATCTGCTTTTAGCAAGCGATTGTCGAACGCAACACCGGACCTATGACCCTGAAATCCTACGCCGATCTAAATATTCACATCCGGTATTTATGAGACAGCTATCTTTTCTATCTTATTCCACAGCAGAGAAAGAGAATCCGTAACTCCTTTTCTTTTCTCTCAACTTACTGCTAGATGCAGCCTTTTCCAAGTGTTCGATATCTGACTTGCAATTTTATATGGGCATGGTTGATATCAATATTTAAGATATTATATTTTTGTTCGTGTTTTCGAGTCAATATTAGTCAAGGCCTCATTCTCTAGGTTTAGTTTTAAGTGAGATATTTATGATAATAGTAAGAACCACAAGCTAGCACATAGAACACGTATAATGGATGTTGTGACTCATAGACATCTAAAGTATCTTTGACTAAGAATCAAACTGCACATGACCTGTTCCCATAAGAGCAATAAAATTGCAGTTAAAAGTAATAATTTAAATCAAATATACATTTCACGCGACTAGTGAATCATAAAAATAATTAAGATTTTAATTACTTTTTTCAATAAAATATTAACTTTATGACCATAAAACTACCGTCAGTGCAGGTTTAGGGGATCATTAATCGGATCTTTATTAATCGGGACTACGCAAAATAGTTAACATTATTATCAAGACTTACGGCAGTTAGTAAAGCTTTATCGTTTTTATCAGTTTGTGTCATGTTGGGTGACATCTCCACGAGGTAAATGTTGCCCTTTTCGCTCCCGCAAGCAGCAAGGGTGCCCTGAAGAAACCAATATTTTAAAGATAGGATTAGCTTTTATATTTTAGATTCGCCGTGTAGTGGCGGTTAAAAATATCCACTACCCCAAATCTTTCCGTGGGTGTCGTAAAAGGCGACAGAGGGAGACAGGCAGGAGATGGGCAGCAGCATCTTCCAGATAACATCAACTGTACAAAAAAACTGCGGTTGCGAACCCGCTCGCCAAGCGTGGCAACTATGGCAATATACCCCCCATGAAGAATTACACAAATAGATGGCCCCCTAGTCCCTGGCGGTCCCGCTATTCCTGGCTACGTTGGCGACCGTGGTAACGGCGGGGCTAAGAATCTCCGGTGGAGGTTCGGTTGCCACCTACGACGACTTGACTTGGCAACATTTAATGCACGTACCCTGAGGACTGACGAGAAGATCCTGGAGCTGGAAGAAGAGATAGACAAGTTGCACTGGAATATTATAGGATTATCCGAGGTCCGAAGAGGGGGAGGACACGGTTATTCTCGAAACCGGCAACTTGTTCTATCACCGGGAGGGCAACCATCTGTCGCAAGGAGGTGTTAAATTTATCGTCCACAAATCTCTCGTTAACAACGTTTTAAAGATTGGGAGTGTATCGACGAGGGTTGCGTACCTTATACTCAGAATCACCAAACGGTATTCGCTGAAGGTCATAGAGGTTTACGCGCCAACGTCGGAACATCCCGATGAGTAGGTGGAGGAAATGTATGAGGACATTTCTATAGCCATGTATTCCTCCAAAACTCACAATACGGTGTTAATGGGAGACTTCAACGTAAAACTGGGCACAAGAAAGAACGGTGAGCTGAAGGTAGGGAAATTTGGGATAGGGTAACGGAATCCAAGGGGCCAGCAGCTGGCTGACTTCATGGAGAAAGAGGGACTTTTTATGATGAACTCTTTCTTCCAGAAGCGGACCCACAGAAAGTGGACCTGGTAGAGCCCCGAAGGTTCAACATAAAACGAGATTGACTTAATTATGACGACCAGACGCTAACTGTTCAGTGATGTCTCAGTTATCGCAAGGGTGAAAACTGGCAGCGATCACCGAATGGTTAGAGGCACACTGAACCTAAAAGGTAAGTTGGAGAGGTCTCGTCTAATGAAGTCAACGCTCCGTCCCCCTCATGCTCTAATCCAGAGTCCCGAAACTTTTCAGCTCGAGTTACGTAACAGCTTTCAGTGCCTAGAAGATTGCAATGCAGTCATCATCATCATTACAGCCCTTCCCAAGTCTACTGCTGAACATAGGCCCCCCCAAGTAATGCCACAAAGCACGGTCCTGAGCCACCTGCATCCATTGACTTCCTGTATATCTTACCAGGTCATCACTCCATCTAGTGGGGGGTCGCTCTACATTACGCCTACCGGTACGAGGCTGCCACTCGAGAACCTTTCTTCCCCATCGGTTATCGGTTCTTCGAGCTATATGGCGACCCATTGCCACTTCAGCTTACTAATCCGTTGGGCTATGTCAGTCACTCTGGTTTTACTGCGGATATCCTCATTTCTGAGTCTATCACGCAGAGAAACTCCGAGCATAGCCCTCTCCATAGCTCGCTGAGCGACCTTGAGCGTCCTCATACGGCCAGCAGTGAAGGACCACGTCTCAGATCCGTAAGTCATCACTGGCAACACGCACTGGTTGTACAATCTAGTTTTCAGAGATTAAGGTATACCTGACGAGAAGATATATCGTAATTTCCCGAACGCTGCCCAGCCGAGTTGAATCCGTCGATTGACCTCTCGGTCAAAGTTGGACTTACCTAGTCGGACTATTTATCCCAGGTAAACGTACTCGTCAACAACTTCGAGCATAGTGCTCCCAACAACTACCGGCACAGGTGTGACATGGACATTAAACATAATCTTGGTTTATCCGTTGGGAGACACTACTGAGGTCATTGAGCATAGTGCTTAAGTCCTCCAGCGATTCTGCCATATACTATATCGTCGGCAAATCGAAGGTGAGTGATGTACTCGCCATTGATGTTAATACCGTATCCTTTCCAGTCCAGTAGCTTGAAAACGTCTTCCAATGCAGCGGTGAAGAGTTTCGGGGATATAACGTTACCCTGTCTTACACCTCTCTGCAGTTGGATAGGTTTCGAGCTCTGGTTCTGTACTCGGATAGCCATCGTAGCCCTACTGTACAAACACTTCAGCACTTCGATATACCGACAGTCAACTTGGCACCGCTGAAGGGACTGTAGCACCGCCCAAATTTCGACGGAATCAAAGGCTTTCTCATAGTCCACATACGCCAGGCAAAGTGGCAGATTGTATTCTTCAGTCTTCTGTACAATCTGCCGCAGGGTATGTATGTGGTCTATGGTACTGAAGCCTTTTCGGAAACCGGCTTGTTCGGGAGTCGAGAGTTGTTGTTCGGGCGTTGTTGTTGCAATGCAGTGGACGATATGAATGACAAGCTCGTAGAAACTGTCCATGCGGTCGGAGCTAAGTTCTGCAAGACCCGCCGCAGAAGATTACAAAAACTCTCCGATCACACTTTTAATCCGTGACTACTCCGTAACTCCTCCCGTCTAACAGCCATGAGGCTGTTGGACGGGAGATGAGGCTGCAATCGTCAATAGATTTGACAGCATACAGGCAACTGAACAGACAGATCTCCAAATGCATGCGACGAGACTTACGCAACTTTAATACTTCTCGTATTAAAGAAGCGATCGAGTGGAAACAAGGCTCCAAAGTCTTTGCCAGAGATCTGTCTGCCAGATAGAGCCAACTGTCTAAGCTGAAGACTGAGTGTGGCAGCATCGTTTCCAGGACACCTGAGATTTTAAATGAGATTGAGAGGTTCTATGGGCAGTTGTACACATCATCGTTGGAGCCACACGCAATTGTGAGCAACGATCCAAGAGCAAGTCTTATCCGACACTATTTCGATGACATCCCGGAAGTCAGTCTGAGCGAGAATAGAATGGCTCTGCAGCAACTTAAAAACGGCAGGGCCCCAGGCGAGGATGGAATTAAAGCGGAGCTTCTCAAAGCGGGTGGAATACCGGTACTTGAAGTCCTTCAGAAGCTCTTCAATTACGTCCTCCATCGTAGCACTACTCCGGAGGCGTGGAGTAAAAGTGCGGTGGTCTTGTTCTTTAAGAAAGGCGACAACGCTCTCTTGAAAAACTAGAGACCGATATCCCTTCTGAGCCGCGTCTACGTGCTGTTTTCGAGAGTCATTACGAATCATCTCGCACGCAGACTCGACGACTTCCAGCCTCCCAAACAAGCCGGTTTCCAAAAAGGCTTCAGTACCATAGACCACATACATACCCTGCGGCAGATTGTACTGAAGACTGAAGAGTACAATCTGCCACTATGCCTGGCGTATGTGGACTATGAGAAAGCCTTTGATTCCGTCGAAATTCGGGCGGTGCTACAGTCCCTTAAGCGGTGCCACGTTGACTGTCGGTATATCAAAGTGCTGAAGTGTTTGTACAGTAGGGCTACGATGGCTATCCGAGTACAGAACGAGAGCTCGAAACCTATCCAACTGCAGAGAGGTGTAAGACAGGGTGACGTTATTTCCCCGAAACTCTTCACCGCCGCATTGGAAGACGTTTTCAAGCTACTGGACTAGAAAGGATACGGTATTGACATCAATGGCGAGTACATCAATCACCTTCGATTTGCCGACAATATAGTCCTTATGGCAGAATCGCCGGAGGACCCAACAAATAGGTCTTAAGGTGAACATGGACAAAACAAAGATCATGTTCATTGTCCATGTCACACCTATGCCGGTAGTTGTTGGGAGCACTATGCTCGAAGTTTTGACGAGTACTTTTACCTGGGACAAGTAGTCCGACTAGGTAAGTCCAACTTACCTACTTACCTAGTCGGACTACTTGTCCCAGGTAAAAGTAATCGACGTATTCAACTCGGCTGGGCAGTGTTCGGGAAATTACGACACATCTTCTCGTCAGGTATACCTCAATCTCTGAAAACTAGATTGTACAACCAGTGCGTGTTGCCAGTGATGATTTTATAACACGTGGTCCTTCCTTGCTGGCCGTATGAGGACGCTCAAGGTCGCTCAACAGCTATGGAGAGGGCTATGCTCGGAGTTTCTCTGCGTGATAGACTCAGAAATGAGGATATCCGCAGTAAAACCAGAGTGAAGGACATAGCCCAACGGATTAGTAAGCTGAAGTGGCAATGGGTCGGCCATATATTTCGAAGAACGGTAACCGATGGGGGAAGAAAGGTTCTCGAGTGGCAGCCTCGTACCGGTAGGCGTAGTGTAGGGCGACCCCCACTAGATTGAGTGACGACCTGGTAAGATATGCAGGAAGTCGTTGGATGCAGGTGGCTCAGGACCGTGCTTTGTGGCGTTACTTGGGGGAGGTCTTTGTTCAGCAGTGGACTTGTGAAGGGCTGTCATGATGATGATGATGATCATTAGCTTGTTACTGGTAACACTAATTTTAATATATTTTTGATTGCCTCGAGGTTCCGGGTTTAAATGTCGGGTAACAAAAAAACTGTTATTGGGTTTTCCTGTCAAGAATTTCTCAGCAGCCCGGAGTCAGGAAGGTGGCAGTGCCTCACACCCGTGCCTCGAGAAACATGTAAAGCCGTTGGTGCAGTGCCTGATCTCTCTCCGGTTACGTAGTACTATTATTTATTCTGTGCTCCGGTCATGTCGGGTTACCGTTTATAGCGTACCGTCATATACTCGTGTAATCCTGTCCTGCGCTAACTGATAGCCTCCATCGAGACTGGTTGCTGTGACCGAAATCAGTTCTGTAGGATATTAATATATTGGTGTGAAACGCAATTCAGAAGCATCATAATATGACGATGGCATCGAACCGTTTCGTGCATGCACAGTGAGAGTAGCGGCTCGGGGCAGAGCTGCGTGGTGAGCGCGGGCCGCTGCTGGCACCGTAGCAGGTCCCACACCGCTAGCACGCCGTTCGACTGCGTCAGCACCATCAGAGAAATTCTGCGTAACCAAAACAGAGATCAGACCATTATGTGACAGAGCAGAGTTGGACTGGAGAAGGACCACGCTCACACATCCAGTTCACCCAACACAAAAAACACATTTTTGTTTAGCAGAACGATGTTGGAGTGAAGAAAAACCACGCGCAAACAGAATACTGTTGCAAAATAGCAGCATAATGTCGCTGTGTTTCGTATGATAAGTCTAGAGAAATTTCATTGCGATCGGTTGTAATTTCCCAAAAAATATCTATACTGTTTCCATTATTTTATATTATTAGCTTTGTGTCGGCTATCTGCGTGACTTTGAAATATATAACGCAAGTCATTCAACCATTCTAACCTTCATACACACATCTCACACTCAACTTTCATACATACTTTGTCACCACTAAGTCTTTACTCTGCCAGGTTTAAATATTTAAAAATGTTACGCTTTCTTTTACGTGTCGTTTGCATTAAATAAAGTGCATGAAAACACGGATTTGTTACAAATTGTCATTTACTTCTGAACTGCTTAGTTTTTCATTTAAGTCAGCAAAAGCAGATGAATGAAATTGGGTGCTTGACATCGTTTGTAACAATTATAAAAAATATGAAGGTAATAAAATGATAAATTATAAGCATAATTTAATGGGTTTTCTTTCTATAATATTTCTTATAGTATTGAGTAAAAAACGGGCACACAGTCGACCTGATGGTAAATGAATGCTGTGGTCCACAGATATCCACAATGGTCCACAGATACCACATTTATCCTCCATTAACCCTTCAAGCGCCATAAAAATCCCAAGCAGTCGCATGCGACCGCACTCACTCACAGCACTTAAAACCGTTAAAACTTATGTTTAGAGACTACTTTTTTAGGAAGAAGTTTGGCACTATAAAACCTATACAAAATTCTCTATCCTGTGGTCGAAATAAAATTCAGGTTTTACTTAATTACAAAAAGATTTTATTGTATTTTGATAACAAAACGAAATATACTAAGCGAATGTCGGCAGCGTGAAAATCACAATTAGTTCAATTTATATTACCCGAAATTATTTCAGTAATAAGATAAATTATATTCAAACAAAAACTTTCATTACAATTTTATAATAAAACACTATATTAAAACACTAATAAAACACTAGAAAAATCCAAAAATCAACACAATAACATTCACGCAAAAATGGCGTCCGAAATGAACGTAGATTATAAAGAAATATTCATGGGATAACAGTTTTTTTGATTGCACTAGAAAGTAGAACATTTCATATTGATTATATAATGCCAAACTTCTTCATAGAAAAAAGTCTCTATATATAGGTTTTTATGGGTTAAAATGCTGTGGGTGGGTGCGACCTCATGAGACCGCTAGGGATTTGACGGAATATGGCCGCGGTCTCATGAGACCGCTAGGGGTTTGAGAGGTTCAGAATCATAATGCAAATGCGTTGTCACCCCTGAGAACTAAGATGTAATGCCTCGATCCCAGTAAAAAGGGTCTCCGGTTCTCTACATTCACCATACGAAACACAGCAGCATTATGCTGCTATTTTACGCTGTTGTTGTTTTAAGACTTGTTCTGTGAGAGCGCGGACCTGCCCTGGTCGAGCCGACCTATTCGTGTTACAACTATAATATACTCGCAGCTGCAGCGTGGCTCCACCACATTTAAAATACGTAACACGTGGGACCGCCATAAAATCATTTGTTTAAATGAAAAACGAAAGCTAATGCTTTTAATGTGGCAGAAATAAAACATTATTAAATATGGTTCTGTATTTTGTCAATGGCAATAGTTAATAAAGGCTTCTTTTTATAATGAAATAGCCTTCATAATCAAAAATGTCTTAATATTGAAATATTGAAGCGAATGTGTAGAGATTAATACTGAATAAAAGAAATGTATTAAGAAAATCGATTGAATAGGCTGCTATTAAAACAAAATCACATTAAAGTACATGTATTATCTGACACGACTGAATAGGCTGTTCGAAAGGATACTGAACTTGGTAACTTCGAGTTTCAACTCGTCATGCGCAATCGGCATTGTGGTTGTGTTTGTGGATACTCGTATATCGCAATTTTACTTTCGTGGATTAATTTAACTTAGCCATTGGCTTTTCTCTCGGACTATTGAATATTACTATTTTATTTTATTTAATTATAACAGATTATTATATCAGAACAAAAGTTAATTAGTAGAATCAGGCGGTACTTTGCGAAAATCCATTGTACTAAAGTTGTTATGAATTAAGTAAGACACATCATTTTATTTCACTGAGCCTATGTGGGTGAAGTAATTCTTAATAACTCTAACTAAATTAAAGTATTTCTTTTACTTTTACGACTGTTTTGGAAAAAAAAACAACTGTCCTGCAAAGAATCAGCCGGATACCTAGCGGGACTTCTTTTCAAAGTACATTAAACAATACAATACAGTTTGATTTTACATACTATATACAAAATTTATTTTAGAAACAGCTTAGAAGCGAACAAGTCAGTTTCAGGATTTATTATCAACCTTGTATTCATTTATACTATCAACCCTTTTTATAAAGTTTTGTTCAATAAAATATCTAAACTTGGTGCTAGAAAAACCTTGTATATTTTCTGGGACTTTGCTGTATTAAAAGTTACAATATAGTATGATTCAACAGAAAACTAGTTATGGTAACCTTGTGGGGCTCCAGGCACCTGCAGTGATGCGGTGGCGGCTCGGCGGCGTCCAGATGATCGCAGAATCGCGGCAGTCCTCGCTCCACACGCGCGCCGACCAGTCGCCTACCGTGAGGAAGTTCTTCAGGAAGCCTGGATTCCGCTCCAGCGACCACACTGGTCCCAAATGCGCCTCGTACTGTATTGTTTTGTATTTTGTAACACCTTTATAATATTGTTTTTTTTTTTAGTTTTGTTAAAGTTATTATTAGTATATTATTATAGTTAAGAAATATTTCCATCAGGATGCCACGTCGCGTAATTTTATAAGAGAAATGTCAGAAAGATCTTCCCAAGATATGATAGTGCAAGCATACGCGCATTGTTTGTTCTACTACAGATGAAATATACCCCGAAAGATAATGGGGGGGGGGGGGGCAGCATCAAAGGTGTGTCGTGATATCTCTTGTGTTTGCTAACCATAGCGATTACGATATAATATAATATTCGCTATTATGGAATAGTTCTGTAAGACTCAAGGATTGAGAATCGAGAAGAATATTTAATGTGTTATTAAACGCCAAAGGATATTTTAATTCTACAAAATATTTAAAATTTTATTCTTTAACTAAATACTTCTAGATAAGTGTACCTTCGCTGGCAGCTTGTCAAAAGCAGTCTTGCCTTTACGGTTTCCGCTAATTACGAGTCCGTTCTCGGTACCCACCATGAACCGACTCGGAATTGTGGGCTCATATTCAAGTGCACTGACGCCGTTCGCGGTGGCCATGTTCTGCGGCTCCGTGGATGATTTGACCAAGTCAATAATCAGCTCATCTGTGACTTCGTTCAAATTGCGCATGTCCCACCACTTGCAGACGCCGTCGGGCCCGCTTGAGAAGAACTCCTGTCCAGATTTGGTGTTGATGAAGAGCAGGCGGCGGGCGAGGTCGCGGTGGGCGATGTGTTGGGGACAGAGCAGCGCCGGGTCGCCACCACTGCGCGTGTCCCACACGCCTACGCGGCCGCTCAGCAGTGAGGCGGCCAGCGAGTGTGGGACACGCGGCGCGTACGCCACGTCCAGGAGCGCATCATCGCGTGCTCCCAGCGTTAGGAGTGGCGCCTGTGGGCGGCTCGCGTCCCACACGTATGACGGCTGCGGCGCCAGCGAACGTCGGTCAAAGACCACGAGCGCGTGCACAGCGGCGAACTGCATGCCCTCAGGCTGCCAACAGATGGCGCGCACGCATCGCCCTGGTGCCGCCTCGTGACACACGTTCACGGTACGCAGGCTGCTGCGCTCCGGAGCCGGAACTGCAGCCATTTCGGCGTAATACGCGCGGTACATGTCGATCGCGTTATTTTGTAGCACAAAGTGTTCCAAATCCTATGAGTGGAAGAAAGGAACGAGATGAATTAAACTTTCGAGTCAGTTTTCTTTTTTAAATTAAATAAGGAACACCAAACGGACAACCGAGTACACAGTGTACGTAGTGGAGCCATGCTGCAGCTATATTTTAGTAGTATAGTTGGTTGGCTTGACCGGGGAATGCCCATGTTCCCACAGAATACCAGCGTGAAATAACAGCTTAACGCTGCTGTGTTTCGTATGGTGAGTGCAGAGAACTGGAGACTTCTTTCATCGGAACTGAAGCATTCGATCTAAGTCTACAAGGATTGCAACGCATTTGGATTTTGATTTTTAATCGAGGGTAGATGTAGATGTTTATAACCCGCAGCATTCAATAAATTCAATTTGTATTGTTCAGAATAAATAAAAACAATTATAACTTGGGAACATAAGTGTCCCTAAAAGAACGATTTAGAGAGCACAGTATCTAATATATTATTTGTAAGGAAAATAATTAGTATGATAAATATAGTGTTAACTTCCTACACTGCTGTTTTATAAATAAAAAATGTGTCAACTCTTGACCTCCATCTGGCCCGGAGGCAGAGGTGTGACCTATAATGGAGCGAGTTTGCCCTGGAGAAGCCTGTTAACACGCACCTAGAGGTCCAGGTTGTAGGTACTCGGAGAAACAGGCGCCGGTAGGGCATTCTACTCCTTGGTTGAGCGCATTATAAAACATGATTTATAGCCCTTAATGCGAATGTTCGGAAAGTCAACCAACCAACGGTAACCTTCAGTACGTCTGGTATTCCGATAGGCTAATGGAGATAGCGGTATGACCTTATGCAGCTCATAAGCACAGTCTCCGAAGTATAAGTACACAGTATAGCCACTAGACTATAAGTCCCTCAAAATACCGTTTAGGGTGTTTAGCAAATTGTTGCAATTTGAGGAGCCATATAACCAAAATTTTAAATGTAATTTTAGGAATATTAGACATTATTTTTAGCCTAAACCATTATTTTTCGTTTTTCTAATCAACACTGTGCCCCAATATGCATTTATATCCATATTTTTATTCTAACCTCTACAACCGATGTTTAGTTACAGTATTTAGTATTTTGTCCGTATATTATTTGGTTATTTTGCTGGCACGTCAAGTTTTTGATAGAAAACATATTATACAAGTTTACCGTAAATATAATTTAGCACTTTCAATTCACCAACTATCACCGTCAATATTCAACTCTAGTTCGAGTGTAATATTAATACATTAAATATATTTCTGTACTCTGACTGCCATCATGCTCATGTTGCCACCATTCAATAAAGTATATAAATATAAACTAGTCATCGAAAATAAAGTTGAAAGCCTAATTCAGAACGCTTATTTTTAAATGCTACTTATAATACAATATTTGAGGTGGAATAGTTCCCTTGAATACCAAAAAATAGCTGTAATACAACTGTTTTACGGGCCCTTTTATGCTTGTGCAGCTAGTATACAGTGCTATTAACGCATAAAGCTGTATAATTTGTGCATATATTTTTACTTGTAAGAACTGTATGAGCGCTTATACAGCCTATATACCGCCAGAAAATACATCCTCTAGTATAAAAACTAACTTCAATACAGCTCGTATACTTGGCAGTCCTACCACTGCATGATATTCCACTCCCAGTACCACCACACTAAGAAAGCCACACCACCCACCATAATAAGATACGTGTTTCGACTCTACACGAAGCTACCTCATGTGAAGTAGTCTGCAGCGGCTGTTACCGCTGAGAGTTATTTGTTAAAATGTATTTTTATTGCAAATGACCTTTCTTGGGATCTTGTGTGTCCATGTGAACTAAAAAAAACAACCATAACATAGCTGCAGCGTGGCTCAAGCAGTTCCATTGGTAATAAAGTAACAGCAACAATGTTACCATGTTCACAACTTACGGGCGACAGCGACTTAACGCAGTGTACATAATTGTCATCTTTTTCAATCTTTCGCCGATACCTCTGGGTT
Source organism: Parnassius apollo (assembly GCA_907164705.1). Taxonomy (NCBI): domain Eukaryota; kingdom Metazoa; phylum Arthropoda; class Insecta; order Lepidoptera; family Papilionidae; genus Parnassius; species Parnassius apollo. The sequence continues at coordinate 79,523 of CAJQZP010001255.1, forward strand.
GCTTCCGGATCGGTCACATTCACATCTTTTGGCCAGCCGCCTTCTGCGTGGTTTGCGCCGGAATTCGTGAACTCTACCCTGTGACGTCGACAATAGTTAAATCATTATGTAGTTATGAACAAAAAGTGAATTCATAAAGATTTTTTTATGAAATTACCGTGAAAAACCAGCACACAGTCCACCTGATGATAATTGAATGCTGTATCCCATAAAAATTTACCTATAACCTCGATCACTTCTGATTACTAAGATAGAACGTCTCTTTTCCAATAAAGAGGTGTCCTGTTCTCTACACGGTGAGTGTACACGAAATACAGCAGAATTAAGCTGCTATTTTATGCTGGTACTCTGTGATATCGTAGTCCTTCCCCGCCAACTCATTCGTACTGCATCCATGCAGCATGGCTAAATGTATAAAACGCTTACATACATTGCTAGATTCACGCATCCTCTACTTCATGACAGACTTGAAGCAGCAGGTGGCCAACTGGTAACGTCAAGCAGCATGTAACCTCGTTACGTATTAGCAGACTACAGAAACACGAAATATTTTTAATTTCTCAGACAAGCAGAAATTCTCAGAACGTGTTAAATTATCGCTTAAAATTACAACTTTCTGGCTTATAGACTACCTTTCTAGATATTATGTACTGTACATAACTGCTAGAATTAATTGTACATAAAATTATGCTAAGTAAAATAACCTGATTGTATTAACTTGGTGCTTCGATGTGGCAGGTGTGTTTTGCGTTTGCTGGTGTACGGGATTCCGTAAAATGTAATTCTTGTGCTCTGCGACTAACGGGACGATGCTGTCGCATATTTGAGGACCCTGCTCACTAAATAAAGGCTGACGTCCGAAGTTACCACGCTTTTTAATATACTGGTATGTGATATCCATTTAGTATTTATGTATATATTTAATAAAACAATTCAATAAAAAATCTAAAATACGACCAAAACTTACTCAAAATGTCAATTTTAAATGTTTGAGTTTTTTTCTAACTGTCTGAGAATTAACAAAAGAGTTTTTGCTTGCTTTTTTCAAATAACCAAAGAACATAATATAATAAGAACATTGTAGTGGATATTTTTGAAATTGGTCTCGTAGCTGAAGGCATGGCGAATATTACTACTTTACTTTAGAGTATAAGGGCAGTGAGTATATTGAGTTTTCCTGCAAATGTCAGTCTCACATGCTCTTGCGCAGTGGACAAAATGGGATTGTCTTTGGGTCGACACATATAACCTACCGTCGCGGATATCACTTGATTGATGCTTTCTTATTTTTAACGTTGAACAGAAGCCACAGTTTAGTAAAGTTCACACGTACGTGAACAACCTGTGTTCGATCAGGAAATAAGAAAAAAATATTTTTTAAGAATCTCAGTAACGAGAGGTGGTCTGTGCACAGCAGTGATGAATAAATCAAATATATCTGGTATTAACCAACTCGGTTGATACATCGACTGACAAATTATCTTTTTACGGGCTGCTTATATTATTTAATTATACATATTATAAAAAGCTAAGCTAAGCCCCGGAAAGTTTCCAAAAATAAAATAAAAAGCTTGTAATATGCATTTTAGATAAGTAATTCATACAAGTGGACCAGACAACATGTAACTTTAACGTACACATAATGAACATATTAAACGGATGACAAGGTTAATTTAGTTACAAATCATAAGTGGTTTAATTCATAACGTTAAATGTTAGTTACAAAGAGCGTAACGAAATCAATGCTAAACAATTTTCCGCCATCAAAGCGTGAGTGAGATAAAAGTGCATGTATACCCTGTAGCAATCAGTTGTCTAATTGAGAGCCTCTTGCTCGTTAGGATTTTTCGTCCATGCTGCAAGACCACCAAGAATCAGTCAACCAGTAGTATCTAAAAGATATAAGTAACGATAATTGCCATAATGTTGTGCCGCCTACTATCCTCCCAACACATCGCGTCGTGTATCGTCGTCATACTACTGGATTTGTTTACTGGGCCTGCCATTGCTCTTAATTTTGACGAATATCTAACGGAGACTTCCAAAGGTTTGTACTTTACAATGTCATCTGCTGTGGCGGACCTCAGTCAAGGCCTGCCCAACTTTGTCAGTAGCTAATTCGTCGATTCATCGGACTTAGAAGGTCCCGTAATACGCATTATTAAGCACGGTCTTTGCTGTAGGACATGGATTGTATCTATATATTAGCTATTTTAATTAAAATCCATTTTTCATTACTCCATCCCTTTACTAGTAACATATATACATGTTCTCGCTATTTAAAAAGCTACCGTTTCTTTTGAGCAGCAAAGTTAAGGTACGGCGTGTGCTGCGGAAAATAAGCTTTTGGGCCCCTTTTACATACCTAACAATCAATGCTCCGGTGTTATTTACGATGTGAGTATACATACATTAGGTCCATTTTACAATAGATATTAACAATAATTCGTCATTTAGAAGGTTATAGTCCACTTAAATTTTGCCATGAACGACAACAATATGAAATTCACTATTTTCAGCGCTTTTCTTGAACCAATAAGACTTGCGAATCTTTATGAAAAGAGCCCATAATTTTATAAAAGGCCGGCAACGCATCTGCGATTTCTCTGTGGTTGCAGAAGTTTAAAAAAAGACACATAGTTATTTGTGTTAGAAACTTCAAAGTTGTAATTTCATGACCAGTTTTTATATGTTTCAACTTGCAGCACCCACATTCTACTCACCAAAAATTTGATTTCTTCATTTGATTATCCTACAGATTCCGCAGCACTGCGAGCTACTGCAGTTGGTTAAAGTAATGGTGACGGACTACGCGCACGTCAAAATTAGCATAGATAATGCTCTGCAATCCGCGAGCATCAACCGAGCGCCGAATCTCCTGGGCGAGTGTCCGGGGCGCGCGATCGTGCGCGCTGCACTCGCCTGCGGCCCCTCAGTGCCCAGCCATGGGCCTTCCGACGACAGAAAATATACGCTTCCGCCAGTGTAATAAGTCGAACTGGCATAGATCTCCGAGAGGCATAAAACCCTCTGGGTTGTATGTCAACAATAATTAAATTTTTGCTTAAACTATACCATTGAGTATTATTTTACTAAAAATTATTAAAATACGAACACATAACTTCACACACTTTTTGCTCTACTCCCGCAGAAGAAGCGTAATGTTATTCGGGAGTATTTATGTATGTATGTATGTATGTTTGTCAGCTTAAAAGATTTTAACATCATATAATATATATGTTATATAAGTCCCGTTAAAGACATTTTAATCGTAAGAGTGACATAAGATATATAATATTTATATATTGCATCTAAAAATAAATAACGATGGTGAAGTTTTTTTTAAATAAATTGTAACAATATTGATAGCAAATGAAGGACAGTAACAAGTCAATTCCAAATTTCATGCCAACATTTTTTTATGCTTCCATTTCGATTTTTTTCGCATTAGCTTTTTACGTAGTTGGCTTTTTTATTAGTTTTAACCATTATGCTGTTTTCGCAGGTTTAAAACGAAATAAAAATATATAGTTGACGCTACAACTTTCAGCTAATTTCAAATGCAAAGCGCTTCAAATTTCACCTCGAAGAGCTCAATAATGTCGTAACAGTTTCAGGATCAACTGACGTTAAAGCGGTTTGCAGCAATCGACTCAATATTTTCAGTTTAATAAAAACATTACAAATGACGGAAATTCAAGTTGTTTTGCAAAAAACACTTCTTCGAGATTTCTTATAACAACGATGTAACTCGATCAATTCAACCGATTTTAATGCGGTTCACGGCAATCGACGTACTTTTTTGAATAAAATAAATGAATAGATTATAAAATTGATTGCAACCAGGGTGTAGAATAAAGGTAAAAAAATTGTGAAAATTAAAAAAACTAGAACTTTTGAGGTTTTCTCAAAATCTACCATGATCATTCGGTCTAAACTCACAAAAAATCTAAGTTCAGCAAGGCCGTTTCAGACACCACAAACCGTTACCTAGTTCTGAGAGGTTAACACACACACACACGCACACACGCACACACGCGACGCACGCACGCACGCACGCACTCCCGCACGCACGCACGCACGCACGCACCCACGCACGCACTCACGCACGCACTCACGCACGCGCACACGCACGCACGCACGCACGCACGCACGCACGCACGCACGCACGCACGCACGCACTCACGCACGCACGCACGCACGCACGCACGCACGCACGCACGCACTCACGCACGCACGCACGCACGCACGCACGCACGCACGCACGCACGATCGCACGCACACACGCACGCACGCACTCACTCACGTACGAACGCACGCACGCACGCACGCACGCACACACGCTCGCACGCACGCACGCACGCACGCACGCACGCACGCACGCACGAACGCACGCACGCACGCACGCACGCACGAACGAACGCACGCACGAACGCACGCACGCACGCACGCACGCACGCACGAACGCACGCACGCACGCACGCTCGCACGCACGCACGAACGCACGTACGCACGCACGCACGCACGCACGCACGCACGCACGCTCGCACGCACGCACGCACGCACGCACGCACGCACGCACGCACGCACGCACGCACGCACGTACGCACGCACGCTCGCACGCACGCACGAACGCACGCACGCACGTACGCACGCACGCACGCATGCTCGCACGCATGCACGCACGCACGCAACTTTCTTGTGGAATCGATTACCACTAAAGTTTTTTCCGGACCGATACGACTTAAGGACCTTTAAGAAAAGAGCCTACTCCCTTTTAAAAGGCCGGAAATTAATCTGCAATTTCCCTGGTGTGCAGTGTTCATGGGCGGCGGTAATCACTTACCTTCAGATGAGCCGTGTGCTCGTTTGCCCACTCTCCTATGAAAAAAAGATTTCGAATGTTTCGAACCAGCTATAATAAAGCTGAAGCACAAATTGGTTGGATCGACCGTGGAAGGACCACGCTCTTACATAATACCAGTGTCAAATAGCAGCTCAATTCTGTTGTGTTTCGTATGATGAGTAAATAGAAACAGAGACGCCTTTTACTGGAATCGATTCATTTCATCTTAGTCCTCAGGGGAGGCAACGCATCTGTATTTTTATTCCTGATTGAGGATATACATAGATGTCTATGGACTACAGCATCTACTTACCGCCAGGTGGATTGTGTGCTCGTTTGACACTCTTACGTGTACGTTCTGTGACACAAACCCTGAGTCAATTAAACAAATATAGTTATTTGTCCTTATGAATTCCATACTTAGTGCTAATATACCGATTTTATTGCGTGTTATTTTAAATGATTTTTAATTCCCGAAGTTTTGGGTGCTTTACAGCATCCATGGTCACTGGGGACTGAGGTAACCGACGTCCCGATGTCAATGATCCGACGTACAAGAACTTGAGTTAAAGAACATACAGCTGATGTGAAGCATCGACGTTCCATGAAGTCTGCAGTTTGAGATCATATACTAGGCGGCCCCAACCATTACATCAGATTTACTAGATCACAAATACTCAAGAAAGGACATCGATTCCTACCAAGGATGATAAATGAGGCTATTGAAATTAACATCCTAATTTCAATAGAGAATGAGGCTGGGTACTACAACCTGCTTGGGACTATGTAATTAATAAAACTAAAACTAAACCCAAGCATACCACTGCATTCTTCAAGACAGATTATGTTCATACTGCATAGATCGGACCATAAACAGTAATTAAAACAGCTGAAGGTACTAAGGGTTAGCATTGATATCGGGACGTCAGTCATCTCAGTCCCCCGTGATCATGGGCACTGGAAAGCACCCGAAACATTTAACATTACGAGAATTAAGGATCATTTAAAATTAAAAGCGATAAAATCCGTAAAATAAATTTTACCCAATGTGTAGTGTTCACGCTTATATAAGAAATAGTTATGTTAATATACGGTCTGAATTTTATAGTGACAGTGATTTTTAGTAGAGAAGTCATAGACAAAATTAATTCATCGACGTTTTTTGTTTCGCTAATGGCACATTAGTAGATTTGTCAACGGAGTGGAAAATTTCAACAGCTTTGTAAAAGAAAGGAGTTATAATAATAGATCATCTTATTTGCATTATGTTAATCGTCATAATATGTATAAAGACTTTAGCTATAAGAATTTTGTTCCTATTTTAGGACTCTCTCTATACTAGTTATTGATCTTAGCTGAGGTATTCTATAAAAGTGTTGGACATAACATTATCAAGGTATCTATCTATAGCGAGGTGATGCATGCCGTTGCATTGCGTCGACGTGGCAACATTCTGACCCGTCGCTATTAATGTTTAACATCAAAATAAAAACATTTTTCTGGATTTTTTAAATAACTCAAAATATTTGACTTATCAACTTCAGACGATACAATACAATACATACACACACTTTGACAGACATACACTTTTTTACTTGAAAAACTGCGTCGAAGGCTGCCAAGTAAGACAAAATGGAACGACGGGTTCAAATTTATAGCTATTTAAAATTTTCAAAATAATCGTTTTATTTAAATATTTTTAAAATACTTCAATCTATCGACTCAAAAATATTTTGCAATTAAAACTGCATCGAATGAAGGCAAGTAATTTAAAATCAAAAGAGGCGTGCAAAAGTTATAGGTTACATATTTTTAATATAAATTAATTAATATTTCATAGCAAAAATTTTATATGTTTAATAAAAATACCAGTTTTACCCCCAGGGGGACTAGATGTTGATCCATGTCAAAGCTACTTCAGTTTTTTAATAATTTTTGGCCATTACAAAACGATTTACGATTTTTTGCGTAAATCGACCAAAAATTAATATTAAAAAACTGAAGGTAGGGACTAACTATGACAGACGTCAAACTCTCAGTCCCCGACCATGGGCGCTGTAAAGCACCCGAAACGCGGGATAATAATAAAAATAAATTAAATGTAAATAATAGTTTTATTAAATATAAATTAATTTTTAAGATTATTTGGAAATTTTAATATAAATTTCTCTTCTTCTTTTCAATAATCGTTTTCTTAATATCTTTTGAATTTTTGAAGTTTCACGCTCGAAAAAGCCGGAATTTTCATGGTTGGCCTATAGTTCAACAGCTTTTCATTTTTTTCTATTGATATTGATATTGTAATTTTTTACACTACCTAGTATCAAAACGTCCATCAAGGTAGGAAATTAAAAAAAATACTATTTTTAAAACCTCTTGCAGCCAAGACTTGATTAGTCCCTTCATGATCGTGTTAAAAGGTACTTACGTTAAATTTTTCATCATCCTTCGTATGTTTTGCGACGCATGTGAGTTTCTACTCACCTTCCTTTTACGCTAAATTCACTTAATAGAAATGCAGTTTCATCATAGAATGGCAGAGGGTTATGTTTATGTCTAATGCTCTCGGTCTTCTATACAATCTGCCGCAGGGTATGTATCTGGTCTATGGTACTGAAGTCTTTTCGGAAATCAGCTTGTTCGGGAGGCTGCAAGTCGTCGAGTCTGCGTGCGAGACGACTCGTAATGACTCTCGAAAACAGCACGTAGACGCGGCTCAGAAGGGAAATCGGTCTGTAGTTCTTCAAGAGAGTGTTGTCGCATTTCTTAAGGAACAAGACCACCGCACTTCCGCTCCACGCCTCTGGAGTAGTGCTACCATGGAGGACGGAATTGAAGAGCTTCTGAAGGACTTCAAGTACCGGTGTTCAACCCGCTTTCAGAAGCTCCGCTGTAATTCCATCCTCTCCGACCGACATAGCCCAACGGATTAGTAAGCTGAAGTGGCAATGGGCAGGCCATATAGCTCGAAGAACCAATAACCGATGGGGAAGAAAGGTTTTCGAGTGGCAGCCTCGTACCGGTAGGCGTAGTGTAGGGTGCTCCCCCACTAGATGGAGTGACGACCTGGTAAGATATGCAGGAAGTCGATGGATGCAGGTGGCTCAGGACCGTGCTTTGTGGCATTACTTGGGGGAGGCGTACGTTCAGCAGTGGACTAGTGAAGGGCTGTAATGATGATGAATGATGATGATGATCCATTGTAGCTAAAAATACACTACTAAACATGGCTTTCCCCATAGACTGCCTAATAGGGGAAGTTTTGTCATGGTTTCCTCTGTTGGTAAGCGGGTTTGGTAACCAAAGGTTTTTAATTTTTAAATTTTTTGTTTTCTCTTGGTTTTTTACATGTGTCCTCATGTTTATAGGAAACATTTTATATGACCATATTTATCCACCATATATTAACCAATATTTTTGTCTGAATGATATTGAAGTATCGGAACCGAACTACTTAGAATATTTATCATCATTCTATGAATATCCTCGTGACTTCCTTGTTGATCTTTTAGTTGAAAACGCGTTATCTGATCATGTGGTCCTGAGTTCGAATCTGAGTTGGACTAAAACTAGTTATTGGGTTTATCATCAAGAAGTTGGGGCCTAAAGTTAGAGAGTTGGTGGCATTGTAAAGTCTTAACCTTGCGCTTGATCTTATTTCGACTGTATCCGATTGCCAACCACTAGGAATAATAGATAGAAGGAATGGAGAGTGCTCCTAGGCTTGCGCACTCATTTGGGCACTTAAATCCTGTCCTTAATAGATAGCTAGTCTCCGTAAAAAGTACCCGTCTCGACTTATATGACTATAAAAGACATATACTTACACAATATTAAAGAGACAAATGAACTAACAATGTACCTGATCTTAAGTGGCTGCTCTAGCCCTACCTGTAAAAACACTGGCTTTCAAAACTCTTCAAACCTAAAGAGAATTGTGAACGCAACCCGCGGCGGCAGCACAGCGTGTCACTCTGCTGCCACTCGTACTGATTCCAAGCCGAAAAAAGCCTACAATTCGCGTTATGCGGATAGTATCATTAATATCAATAATAGTAAATATTTTTTATAGAATGTGGGTGACAAAGGAGCACACTGTTCACCCGATGGTAAGTGATTGCTGTGGCTCGTAGACATCTACAGACATCTTTAATTAAGAATCAAAATGCAGTTGCGTAGTCACTATTAAGTACTAAGATGGAATGCTTCATTTTAGTAATAAGGGTCTCGATTTCCGGTTCTCTACACTCACCATACCAAAGAACAGTATGAAACTGTTATTTTACGCTAGTATTCTGTGACAAAACCGTAACATAGCTGTAGCATTACTCTTCCACGCTAAAATTGAAGTGTATTATATAGCGAATCATATATATTCTTTATAATATAAAGTAACCAGTGAAATAACAGCCCAACTGATGACAGTAGCTACAACAGTCCAACGACACTTGAAACCAACTTAAAATAAAAGAAGGCTGTAGCTACGTTTACACCTCTGAGGACTACGGCTCAGATACTGGCATAGATAGTATCTTGCAGTAAAAACTTTCTCGGGTCCTTTTATATTATTGCTCATTAGATGTAGGTGTCTATGAACTACAGCATCAATTTATCATCAGCTCGACTATGTTTCATTTTGGTACGTTTTTAGATATACATACACAAACACTCTGTCACCCAGAGAGGTTAGAACATCCATTTAGGAAGCTCCTGACACACCTCACGCGTACATGCTCTTTGGTAAAGGGTACCCTAAATCTGGCCTAACTTCAATATATCGCCAATTTGTCGATAAACTACTTTTACGTTTAATCTGTAAAAAATAAAAAAGGCTGCTACTTAATAAACAATACGTCCTTATATAATGCTTAAATATAACTTAATACTTAAATGAAATTAAACACGTGATCAAGGCAGTTTGGTTAGTCGTAGCGAATGCGTTAGTCAAGTCTAATAGGAGTAAATTTCCCACAATAGCAAGGCAGTACCAAGCGTGTCGAGGCACGGCTCTTTAAGCAGTCGCAAACACGGTTCACCTCCACTCGCCGCCATGCACACGCTATTGTACATTTCTTTGCTGCTTCCTGCAGCCGTCCTTATAAACGGATATGGCATGTTCTTTAAGGTGGAATCTACAAAAGGCAAGTTATTATTTTCAAAGTATATTGATGCATATTTTATTGTTATTAAATCTCATTTAGATTTTTATTTCGACAGGATATGGATACAGCAAACCTAACATAATTTTGGGACCATTCTATATACCGGACAAGCAATGTTCTGGCGTAGTATATAATGTAAGTACAAAGCTGACGTGGTAGTATCGTAACCACTATTTGTTCATAAAGAGTTCACTTCAGGACATGGACCCTTCCCACATTCGGAGGACTTTGTTGCTGTCGCCCTGGGCTCGAATCCCAGCTCGCGTCAAAAAATCAATTATTGAGTTTTTCCGTCAAAAAATACTCAGTAGCTGCCCGGAGTCAGAAAGTTGACGGTGTCTCACCCCCGTGCCTCGGAAAGCTCGTAAAGCCGTTAGTCCTGCGCATGATCTCTTCGGTCGTGCCGGATTACCTTCACATCGGATTATGAGAGTTAACGAATAAAGAGTGCACCTGTGCTTGCGCATACACTTGGGTACTGTAATCCTGTCCCGCGCCAATGGCTAGTCTCCGTTGAGGCAGGCCGCTGCTACCGAAATTCGGTCTGGAGGACATTATGTTGTCGAAACAGGGAGGACAATGTGTTTGACAGATTTTTCGCAACTTTTATATTGATATTTACCGCTATGGGTATGTTATTATATACAAATAGAATAACCATATTTTATATGATATTGGTATTCCATAATATGTCGAAGCTTCGAGATCTTTATGCAGTCCTTCAGTCGAAGATATACATGGCCAAGGTCTCTTAAAAATAGTAGGCACTTTTCTTGAAGGTCCCTAAGTCGAATCGGTCCGAAAAATCGAAAGTTGCACGAAGAAAGAACTTCGTGAAAGTTTCATATTTGAAATGAAAAATAACATAATAAACATAAACATACACACTCACATCTGTCACCCAGAGGGGTAGGCAGAGACTATGGATTTCCATTTGGCACGATCCTGACATACCTATCTCCCCTCCTTTACATTCATATATCTAGGCATACACGTTCGTCGATTAAGGGTAATTCTAATGTGGCCCATTTTCAAAATATCGCCAATTTGGTCGATAAAATTTCGTCTAGGGCATCCCTTCCCGACTCTGCACTTCACATCTGCCATAAAAATTTGCTTTGTCACTCTTTCTTCACTCATTCTTTCTACATGACCAAACCACCGAAGCATTCCTTTTTTAATCCTGGTCACAACATCATCTTGCACACCACATTTTTCTCTTATCACACAATTTCTCACCCTGTCATTCCTAGCATACTCAAAAACATAAAAAATAACTTTAATGTCGTATGTGAATCAATACAGTCCTAATCTTTAAAATGATCCTTGCAGCTGACGCAGGCGTGCGAATACCTGGACGTAGTGAAGGTGACGGTTGTGGACGCGCAGGCTTACCCCGAAGTGACGATTGATTCTCTGCTGGAGCGAGCGACGGTGAAGAGACGTGCTGGACCACGCGGCTGCGTCGGCCGGGTGACGGTGCAGGTGACCGTCGGCTGCGGGGACTCCACGCGCCGCAGTGCGCGCTCTCTCCCGGACTCGCTGCAGGCCGGCTCACCGCTGCTGCCACTAACGCCACTTGAGCCTCTTGTGCCAACCACCGCTACCGATAAATCCACTATTATCTAACTTGTCGATAAATATTTAGGTATTTTATGTGAATTTGGTGGTCTCGATCATGATAGATACTAAAATAAAAAGACAACGTATTACTTGTTTTTATTTCAACTTTCACTTTCAAAAAATATTTTTAATGTAAAGCGACTTCAAAGAACTAAAAGTAATAAAACTGAAATATGAAGTTATCACACTCCGAAGTCGGTGCAAAGACACAGTGCATATAAGAATTAAGGACCCGATTTCAGAATCTCTTGTTATTTTATTATTTTAAGTTCTTAAAGTTGACTAAAAAAATACGTGCGGCACTCGGGGACCGCCGCGGTAAAGCTATTGCATATCATTTTTATCAACTTATGCAATTATAATTATTTATTTATTTTATTTATGCAGTTTTTTTTCTTTGCTATTAATTCAAGTTACACTTTTTAAGCGTGGTGACCGATAGGAAAACAATTTTTTTTTCTTATTAAGTTAATATTGTATAAAATATTTTTATTTATCTTACAATAGATGTAGGTTATTCAGGAATTTTTATGATCGAAACTATAGGTTTATAGTAATTAACGAATTCTTCCGACAAACGATAATTTTCTATAAAGTCTATGTTTATTAAATACTCTAAATTCACGAAAGTTGCTAGCATGACGACGACTCACATAAATCCAAAGAATATGCTTCTTGCAATAAAAATATTTTTATTATCTTACAATTCATGCAACTAGTCTACACGCATGCGTCTAGTAGCACGCACACAAACACCGTGCCGAAGTCTGCCGAACTTAAACGACGTTAGACGATGTTAGGTTTTCGGGTCTTAGGTTCGCTCAAAGCCCGCGATAAAAGGTATGCAATAGCTTAAAACATACAGTCGAAACCTACCACATTTTTGAAGTGAGTTAAAATATTGCATATGTTATTTGAAACATCCTAGCAACTTTTTAATTTTTTTACATCTTTATTTTGCAGTACAGATAATATCATTATTTGTCACTGCGCAATTATCTTTAAACGATCAACTACGGAACACAAGCCTTTCCTACGACCAGAATGTCTTTTAATGTAGGATAATTTATAAAATAGTATGCGACTCATCTGATGGTAAATAATCGCAGCCCACGAACCTCTGCAACACTGGTAAAATACACGCACGTTGCTGGCTTTTTAAAATCTACCGTAGCGACAACGTTTAGCGAATGAGTTTTGTAATCTACCGCAGGTACCAAGACCTTTAGTACATAATATCTTTTTGCTATTTCAATAATTAATCACTATATTCTCTAGCGCTTTCATGACCTAACATATAAACTATCTCAAGTAATAACTTCCCTTTGCTACTTATTTTAATTTTGTCTTATATATATAATTAGTTTTATATATTTGAATCATGCTACTGTAACGCTTCCCCCTCTCATAATAAAAATATATTAAATACTAAATATATTATATTCCCCTTTATATTAAAAATTATATATATGTGACCAGGATAAATATGTTTTGATCTTTCTAAATGATCTTTCTAAATGTTTAATAATAGGCCGTTTGTAATATTTTGGCGTGATCGACTTAGTTAGGACCCTTATTTACGTTGTGTTTGTTTAGTAACTTAGTTCTTTTAGATGTCTTTTGGAAGAAAGAATATTCGCTAGAGCAATTAAAAGCTGTTGGTAGTGCCTTATAAGCTAAGTGAACCCCGTTCACGAAGACAGGGCTCGAGAAACGTTAAGACATAAAACGTCCTTATTCCACTTGTATCAGGTTTACATTATTAATTTATTATTAATTATCCTTTCCCGCTCGAAAAAGGCTCAAAATATATTTATACAAAATACCCGATACAAGGGCTTCGCTCTCCTATATTTATTTAAAAAATATAGGGGAGGCACACGGCCCCACACACGCCGTGCACGGTGAGCGCCAACCATTTTGATGCACTCCCCCCGAAGGGAAAGCTAATTCGGGAACTGGACCGTAGTCCACAGCAAAATAACTGGCGAACCAGTAAAAGAGGCTTGGCCCCTTGCTAGTGCGTAAGCACAAACATCGACCGAAGTCGCGCATGTCAATGCGTGTAAACGCCATACAGAATACGAACGAATCCAGCCACAGTGAATGTACGTCACACGGTTTAGGCTAATAGGCACACTGGCCGTAAACCCGTCGTGAGCGCCACCACCTGCCAGACCGCCGCTCCTGCAGACGTGATGTAAGTGTGTGGCATCACCACCGATTGCATGATCAGCACGGCTACTAGCCGCAGAGCGTGTCATGAGTCTACCGCTCACCTCAAGGGAATGGGGTCCCACGTTGTGCGGCTTTCGGCCGCAGCCTTGAGAGTCTCCTCAGATCCTCCCGCCAGCTACCACCCGCATGAGGTCGACACATATGCTCCACCAACCAATACAATGGCAGATATAACCAAATGGCAGTTATAAGATAAGAGTAATAATTCGCCATCAGCAAGGTTTTGTGTCACTGACGTTGAGTAAATGAGCATTTTCGATCATGTTTGTCTTACCCACCAACAAGTTGCCTTCAATCATTCAAAGGTGGGAAAGTTACAGAGATATAATATTATGTTGTTATATAAAACATTGTAGAGGGCAGAAAGTCTGCAGCCCCGTAATTAAGGGACCCGACTTGGGCAAAGCTACTCAGGCGTGAGTCAAACCAAGACGAAGAGAGCGCCATTGAGAATAGCGTCCCACCAAACAATCATCGCAAAGACGCAACGCTGTAGAACGCAACAAGCATCAATACGACTATCGTCGGCTTACATCATCCCAAGGTCCCCCATACATCCCAGCAGACATCACCACCCGCATACCTCCATCGACCAGAACCACAAGAGTGCGTCGAATCAGGCGCAGCACACCCGCAGATCCATCACAAGACGCATTACCGCAAGTAGCAGTAAGCATCAATGCAACTATCATACGGATGGCGCCCCCTCACAACACACCCACATGACCCCTATCGATTTTGGTAACAAAGTTTAAACCCCACAAAGTATTGTTGTTATATAAAAAATATCACCAACGTATCATAGTAGCACGCTACTAAGACGCCAATGAACAAAACTCCACTTATCATAGCACTAATGCACTAAGACATGAAGTTGAGTATGCTTGTTACACTTAAAAATGCTACCAAACACACTCATCATCCCAATCCGAAAGACAGACGACGCATCGCTATGCGCTACGACGTCGCCCACAAACGGTATGGGTGTGCGATGTCCACGGGAAAGCCGTACTGCTGCAACAAACCCGCTTACCACCAGCACTAAAATGATATGTCTAGGACACATCGGTTAGCGAGTCCAAGTTTACCTCGGACCAATTGCTCGTGAAGCAGCACACACGCCACCATAATATTCCTTTTCAAGTCCCTAATAAGGACTAGTCATTTTGCTACAGTACTAGGAGCAGTCGGTCACCCGACCACTCCATACAATGCTTATGCATCAAGGAGACCTTCTATAATATTGCTTTTGTATCATAGACGTTAGTTTCATAAGTCATTAATATATGGGGTTCGAACCCACGACCCTACTATTGTAATGCATATTCATCAAAGAGACCTTCTATAGTATTGCTTTTATATCATAGACCTTACTTTCATAAGTCATTAATATATAGGGTTCGAACCCACGACCCTACTATTGTAATGCATATTCATCATAGAGATCTTCTATAGTATTGCTTTTGTATCATAGACCTTACTTTCATAAGTCATTCATATATAGGATTCGAACCCACGACCCTACTATTGTAACGCATGTTCATCATAGAGATCTTCTATAGTATTGCTTTTGTATCATAGACCTTACTTTCATAAGTCATTAATATACAGGGTTCGAACCCACGACCCTACTATTGTAATGCATATTAATCATAGAGACCTTCTATAGTATTGCTTTTGTATCATAGACCTTACTTTCATAAGTCATTAATATATAGGGTTCGAACCCACGACCCTACTATTGTAATGCATATTCATCATAGAGATCTTCTATAGTATTGCTTTTGTATCATAGACCTTACTATCATAAGTCATTCATATATAGGATTCGAACCCACGACCCTACTATTGTAACGCATGTTCATCATAGAGATCTTCTATAGTATTGCTTTTGTATCATAGACCTTACTTTCATAAGTCATTAATATACAGGGTTCGAACCCACGACCCTACTATTGTAATGCATATTAATCATAGAGACCTTCTATAGTATTGCTTTTGTATCATAGACCTTACTTTCATAAGTCATTAATATATAGGGTTCGAACCTACGACCCTACTATTGTAATGCATATTCATCATAGAGACCTTCTATAGTATTGCTTTTGTATCATTGAGTTTATTATCATAAGTCCCTAATACAGGACTAGTCATTTTGCTACAGTACTTCAGGCAGTCGGGCTCCCGACCACCCCATATATATGTACAACTGCAGGTATGTATCTCCGGCAGCTCCTCTATACAAGACATCTATACATGAACACCTTCCATAACTTACGAAACTTTTCTTTTATAAGTGAACTCCTTCCACAACTTAGGAAAATTCTTTTATACATGAACTCCTTCCACGACTTAGACAATTTTCAACAAATTTTCTAACTATCTTATAAATGTTATTTATCTTAATTTTTATAATATTCTCGACTTGTATTTCTATTAATTATCTTATTTTAAATATTTTTTCAAGTTTTTAGTAAATTTATTTATTATGGAAGACAATATTTTGCCTTTAATTTACTATGTTATTGGTCTAATGTCTGAAATGTATTTATATTAACTTTATGGTTATTAATGTAATTTAATTGCTTAATATATATCTCTTAAGACTATTTTTGACGCCCCTTTATATTGAATTTAATTATTAATAATAATATTGGGCCGTCACACTACGTTTACGTTATTATTCACAAAGTTTAGTACTGCAATGCAATCCGTAGGCCGCCTACTGGTACGCTCTTGCATATCAAGTTGTTTTCTGAAAATGACTCTTCCTAAATAAAACTAGCATGACCAGTAGTTGCTAGCTATTAGGTTGTTACTGTAGCTTCAGTGTGTAAATTTTTATGCACAAATTCACCTGATGGGAAGTGGATGCAGTGGCCCATAAATATTTACACATATCCTCGATTAAGAATCACAATTCCGATACCTTGTGACTCCTGAGGATTAAGGTGAAATGCCTCGTTTCCAGTCAAAATCATCTACGGTACTCGACACTAACCATACGAAACACAGCAATGTGGAACTGTTTTTTGAGCTGGTATTCTGTGAGAGCATGGTTCCGCTTCTGTCGAGCGGACACATTCGTGCTGTAATTATAATATATCTGCAGCATAGTTCAACCGTGTACAAAAAAAATAATAAAAAATATTTTTTTCTCCCTTTAACTCCATCAAACTGCATGGTGACGACGACTCGCTTGTGAATATTATTTTTTGAATATGCTAATATTCTGATAACAAAATATTTGAAGTCCATGCAACAAAGTGCAGGTAAATAGCGTAATTAAAGAAACTGATTTTCTCCGTCAATTTGACGCCCGTTAGTAAAATAATGATATTGTAATGAACCCATTGTTAAATAACAATGTATAGCATGACGCTTTCATGAAATATATTGTTCAATTTTCTTAACTTCCTACCAATTTTTCCTTTACATTTGAGGCCATAATAAAGCGGCAGCATGGCTCTACTACGTACAACAATTGTATAATTCATTGCTCTAAATATGTGTGTAATTTTACATTAGGGTTTTCGCGCATTCCTGACATATCTATAGGATTGCGGCCGTTGATACGCCGCCCACGGCACCAAACTATGCTTTATTTATTGACAGCTTAATTTAAATATTCAAATATTAATTCGAAATTATTGCTTCATTAGTATAATGTGCATTGGTATTTCAAGCAAATTTTAATTGCTTAACGAAGTTTTTGTTTTATTAATTGAGCAGACTTATGTTGTCTGAAAATGGATAGGTTATTTATGGTTTAGTTATCAGTTTACTATTGTCATAAATTTAAGAATTTAAGTATTTTAATATTACTATGGATAGACATAGCAGAGAACTTACTGACAGAGTAATAATCGTAAGTTATCTCTCAAAATAAAAACATAAAAATTATAGATAGAACAGTTTTGTCAGACATTGACATTTTCGATAATAATGTAAACAATCTTCGAACAAAGATTGTTTTCTTATTGTTTATAATTACATCTTGAAATAAAAAAAAAACTTAAATAATTTGACATAAAATTGTTGAATTTGGTTTAACTAATGCTTTCTATGGCGTGTTTACGTATTAATGGATATTCATTTCTACGCGTCGTAATTTTGTATTCTAGTTCGAAACTTTGTATATTGTGGATATTAATATATTTATGCAAAAATTAATGCCGTAGCTGGCCTGTGAAAACTTGTCATTAAGTAGCAATTTTTATCATATTTATAAGTGAAGAGAGCAGGAATAATTATCGACAGCAGGCAGCCTGGCCGACAAGTTGCTACAGATGAAATGTGGATATGCAAAACACATTAAAATGTAAGCGACCCGTCACTATCTGGATTATATTTTAACACTATATATAAATTTTTATTAAGAATCAGTACATAATATTATGATATATTTCCTTATTTATACAACTTCTCCAAGTTCTTCTTCAAGTTTTGAATGTTTATAATTTTTTATAAATATTAAAACGTCAGCCTGTGCGTGGGTCCTGCGCTCCTGATCGCGGACCAACGCACTATTGGCTTCCTATTATTAAGGACCAGTACCACAGCACGCTGGGTTCGGGACAATGAGGTAGGGAAGCCCTAGACGGTGACTTTCATTTCCGTTCCCAAGCAGGTTTTCTTGAAAGAAGGGCGACTCAGACGAGGGCCGCCTATGGAAATGGTCCCGGTTTGATGCAGAGCCATGACTGTCTTCTTTACTCTCTATTACGTCTAATCTTAAATAAAACAGAATTCTTTTCGATAAATTTCACTTGGAAATGTGATATTAACTTCGCTACTTTCTCTACTTTTACTTTTTCTTTCTTGATTATATTCCTGATACTCGAACGGATTGCTTGATACGGGTCATCTGCAAG
This sequence comes from Parnassius apollo, assembly GCA_907164705.1. Taxonomy (NCBI): domain Eukaryota; kingdom Metazoa; phylum Arthropoda; class Insecta; order Lepidoptera; family Papilionidae; genus Parnassius; species Parnassius apollo. The sequence goes on from CAJQZP010001255.1 coordinate 98,266, forward strand.
TGCCTTTCACTGCAGGTCTCGGGCCTCGGGGTATACCCTACCGCTCGGATTCTCCTCACAGCCCAGTACTATGATCTGGTCATGAGGGCCGTTAAGGCATTGTGAGTTTTAGTTAATGAATTGCAACGTTGATTGTCTTCTTCATGTGTCTTAGGGCACATGGAGGTTTCGGGCCTCGGGGTAAGCCCCCATTACCCGTGCTGTCCTCGCGGTCCACCACTATGGACCGGTCCTGGGAGCCTTCTATTGGCGTTGTCGGTATAAAAATTCGGATTTGTCCGTAATCGGTAAAAATTTTTTCGTAGCCGGTTAAGACTACGAAAAAAGAAGGTTATCCAGTAAAGTCAGAGTTGGCCTTTCAGCGGCATTGAGGGTTGTTACTCGACTCTCTAATCGATATAGAGAGGAGTTCTCTTGGATAGGGTCGCCCATCCGGAGGGCGAGAGTGTAGTGGCGATAAATTGCAACGTTGATGTCTTCTTCATGTGTCTTTTAGGCACGTGGAGGTTTCGGGCCTCGGGGTAAGCCCCCATTACCCGTGCTGTCCTCGCGGTCCACTACTATGGACCGGTCCTGGGAGCCTTCTAATGGCATTGTAGGTATCAAACGGTTGTCGTAATTGGTAAATTTTTCGTAGTCGGTTATGACTACGAAAAAAGGAGGTTATCTAATAAAGTCGGAGTTGGCCTTTCAGCGGCATTGAGGGTTGTTACTCGACTCTCTAATCCATATAGAGAGGAGTTCTCTTGGATAGGGTCGCCCGTCCGGAGGGCGAGTGTGTAGCGGCGCAAAGTTGTTGAGGTGTATATGCGGCCCGTTGTCTGCACGGTCGAACAGTCCGCGCGCCAACCGGGCCACAAATTCCTGTATGGTGTCAATCTTCAGGTTGGCCGCTATGACGTCATTCCGGACGTAGCGACCCGCACCGACGATGGTTCTTAACGCCATATTTTGCTGGGCCTGCAGTCGCCGCCTCAGAGGCTCGCTCAGAAGCGCGTACCAGGCCGGAGCAGCATAGGTGATGATGGCTCTAATGTAGGTTTTGTATACTCGCACTTTGGTGTTAAGTGGTAACTTGGATGCCAGGACCGGACGAAGCATCGCCCGCGCACATCGTGCTCTACGGACGACGAGGTCGACGTGCGCAGTCATGCGCAGCGCCCGGTCGATCCGGCACCCAAGGTAGGTCACGGCCTTCTCGTACGCGATCTGCTGGCCATTGAGGATTAGTTGAGGTGGTAGGTTCCTGAGGCGGCGAGTGAGCAGAGCGGTCGTCTTACCAACGTTGACGACCATCCTCCACTCATCTAGCCATGGTGGCAACAGGTCCAGGAGGCGTTGCATCCTGGCAGCGGCAATATGGGCTCTTCTGGAAGAGGTGAAATAAGCGCTATCGTCCGCATATAACGCCAATTCCACGTCGTCCTCCCATTCTTGCAACCTGCCTGCCAGGGTAGGGATGTCGTTGGTATAAGCCGCGCAGACTGGAGACAAACAGCTGCCCTGAGGAACGCCGGCTCTGATGGTTCTGGTTGCGGACTCGGCGCCCTCTACGCAGACGTAGAACTTCCTGTCTGCCAGGAAAGACGCCACTAGCCGCAACATAGCAGGAGGGACACTGGTCTGTTCTTTTAATTTAAAAAGTAGTCCAGAATGCCACACCCTGTCGAACGCCTTCTCGATATCGAGAAAGACGCCCAACGTGGTGCGGCCACGGTTGTAATCGGCCGCAAGCAGGTGCAGCACTCTGGTCAGCTGTGTTGCTGTAGAGTGACCCCTCCTGAATCCGTGCTGCTCCGCCCGAAGTTGGATGCACGGGCGGAGGCGTCTTAGCAACAATCTTTCAAGCAGTTTAGCTATGTGTGGTAGCAGCGTGATCGGCCTGTAGCTGGCAGCTCTACGCCTGTTCTTCCCGGGTTTCGTCAAGACGATTACTTTGCCTTTCTTCCAGTCCTCCGGGAAGTGGGATGTCCGCAGTATCCCATTGTAGAGTCGACCAAGCTCTACTAGGACTCTATGGGGCAGCTGTCGGAGTGCAGCGTTGGTAATCCCGTCGTGCCCCGGCGCCTTCCTCGGTTGCAGGCGGGTTGCTGTCCACCGCAGTTCAGCGGGGGGAGATGAACCACTCTCCTGCAAGAGGCGGCGCGGGCGACGACAGGAACTCCTGTACGCGACTCTCCTTCTGGGCATGAAGCTCCAAGAACTCCGCACTTGCTGGGTTCGGCAAAATGCAGTCTCCTAGGATATCCCTTACCCTTGGCATCGTAACGACGTTCGCCCGCGTTGTTGGTCAGCGGGCAAACGGGAGGTTTGGCTTTAGTTAACTGCCGGTTCAGTTTGTAGAGCGACGCATCGTGCTCTTCCGCCTTCCATATGCGCCGCTCCCAGGCATCTCCTCTGTGTGCCTGGACTGCAACCGACAGTTCCTCCGACAAGGTGTTCAGTTTCGTCTTGATTCTCGGGCAGCGAGTACGCGCCCAGAGTCTCCTTAAGGCCCTTTTTCTCTTGATCTGCACGCAGATGTTTTGCGGCAGATCATCCCTTCTGGAGGACATCGGGACGATCGTAGAGGCAGCATTGAGGGTATCTCCTCCTCTGCTCCTGTATCGCCTTTGTCATATTGGCGGCTGCGGCCTCTACGTCGTCCGCTGTGTTTAAGGGGTGGTGTGCTGGAGGTCTCTCCTGCAGGTGTTTGTGGTAGAGCCTCCAGTCGACACGTGTCTTTACGCCGCCCTTTAAGCCAAGGGTAATTAAGATCGGGAGGTGCTGCGATTCCAGGTCGTACAGCACCTCTACCACTATCGGGTAGTTGATGTTCCTAGCGAGCACGATGTCCAGTACATCCGGACGACTTCGTGGATCCGTTGGAACATGTGTAGGTTCTTCGGGACCTAAAACGTCATAGCCGTGTCTTTCGGCATCTTCAAATAGTGCATGACCCGGCGGGTTGATCAGTCTAGATCCCCACGCCGGGTGTTTGGCGTTTAGGTCCCCGGCGATGATGGTCGGTGTTTCGCCTTCCATTACCGTCCGGACGTCTGAGGAGCAAAATGGAGTCCCTGGCGGGCGGTATGCTGCGTAGATCCTAAGTTCCTCGCCCGCCGCCTCCATTTTTATGCCGATAGAGCGCATCGTTTGGTATTCCGGTAAGTCAAGTTCTTGATGGACGATGTCCCTTCTCACTAGGACCCCTGTCCCTCTGTAGGCGGCCCCCTGAGAAGTGACCTCGTCCCTCCTGTATATATGATAATTAGGCAGCTTAATGCGTGTGCTCGGATTTAACTTCGTCTCTCCCAGCAAGATGACCTGTACGTCTTGTTGTTGGGCGACGGTGCGGAGTTCTTGTAACTTCTGCTGGATTCCACCTGGGTTCCAGTAGAGGAGGCGCAGGTTAGACTCCTCCACTGTAGTGCCGAGCCAGTAGATTAGCCAGCGCCTTCATAACCGCTGTGATCGGATCTGTCCCGGCTCTAATATCAGCCAGGACTTGACTGCCGACCTCGATTGCTATGCCAACCAAACGTTGGATGGCGTCAGCAGTCTCGAAGCCGGCTAGAGGTGTTCTAGTTGCAGATGATGGCGCTGGTCTCGGGTGTTGGTGTACTGTTCTTTGTTCATGGGTAGAGCGCGCTCTATGTGTAGAGCGGGCTCTATTTTCTGATAGAGCCCTTTCTGGCACTCTACCCATTCTGGCTTTCTTGTCATCCTTGGTAACCTGCGCCTGGGCTATCGTTACCGCTGGGGTTGGGGTAGAGGTTGCTGCCTGAGGAGGAGGCTGCACCTTCTTCTTCTTCTTCCTCCCCCGCTTACTCCTCTGAGAGGTTTGGCGCTCTATGGCGTCGTTAGCGGGGGGCAGAAGAGTCGCCCCGGTGGTTGCCTTCAATGTAGTGATAGTGGGCACCACCGTTTCTGTGGGTGCCGTGACGGGTGGAGGGGGGGCAGGTTGCCTTCCCTTTCCTCTAATTATAGTCCACCCGTCTTCCTGGACCACGGCCCTGGGACGACTTTGGGGGACCCTCTTGGGCTCCTCTGGGAGTAGTCCCGGTAGAGTGATCCCCTGCTTCCTTGCAATCCTCCTCAGGACTGGGCAGCGGCGATCGTTGGCGGTATGGTTCTTAGCGCAGTTAGCGCATCGCGGTTCCTCATCTCTACCCCTTGGGCAGTTGCTGGCTATATGGTCTCCGGCACAGCGAACACACTTCACTGGCCTGAAGCAATTCGTGGATGCGTGGCCAAAGGCCTGGCAGCGATGGCACTGTGAAGGGCCCGCTCTTCCTTGCCAGGCCTCTATGACGACTCCTCTCATGAAGAGGAGCTCGTCGATTTGGTAAAGTTCATTAAGGCGCTCCAGGCTCAGGTGGTCCAGCTGCGCGAAGTAGAGGCACCCAGGTCTGCCTCTACGGGGGGGGGATCCCTTTTACATATCTAATCGGGAACCCCTTTGCCCTGATAGCCCCCTCTATCGCGGTTGGATCCGTGCCTACTGGTAGTCCCCGTATGCCCACTTTCGTGGGCTTGTCCTCCTCGGGGGTGTAACAGTAAAAGGACATAGCTGGTACTTTCTCGGTCATCTCTATTAGGTACTTTTGTACCGTCCGGAATTCTTCCGGACTCTGGGGGTGAATCTTACCCCCTTGCCGAATGGACGAGCATTCGGTGGGTGGCCCAGCTTCTTATTAAGTGCCTCGAAGTGCTTCGTCCAATCCGGCAAGCACTCAGCCACTATAGGTGGGTACCTTTTAGCCGATTCTTCCGGCGGTTTTGGTGTTTCGGCAGTCTTTGTCCTTGGTACTGCCGGGGCAGCTACCAGTTGGGCATAGCTGGTGGAAGGCCTCTGACCATCGTCCGATGGCCGGCCTGACGGGTTGGTGGTAGGCGCGGATGGTGAGTGTCCGGCAGATGTGCTAGGTGCTAGGGTTGCATACGTGGTGGCACTCCATCCGTATGACCCTTCTCCTCCCTGATCTAGATCAGCAGCATCCATGCTGGTGTGTTCCGGTGTTCTGGGGGGGGGTGGTTTTAATCGGCGATGGCGATTTTGGTGGTGATCTTCTAATCGGCTTTTTAGGTTGGTGATCCGATTCCCCCTCAGATGATGAATAGTCCGAGGAGTTGGTGGTACTGTAGCATCGCCTCTTCTCCTGGAGGGATGCTGCTGTTTCTGGAGGCGTATGCCTTCTCTGGGTCTTCTTGGCCCGCTGGGGTTGGGGGAACGGTTCCCGCCCAGTAGTACCTCCAGGTACGATGGGCGAGAGCGCGGTCCTCAGTGCGGGCTCTTTACCCGGTGAGGAGGGTTTCCTTGTCGGGATCTGAGAGTAGGAGGACACTACTCTAATCCTTTCAGGATCGAATATGTCGCGATACGCGATAGGACGGTCTAGTACACCAGGACGGTCGGGTGGTCTTCTGGGTTTGGGTTTAGGTGGAGGCTCCCCCTTGTCCTTATCGGACATATTGAAACCTACCTAAAGTCAGTCAGGTATTCTCTTAGGCCCTGTCTAATAAATGCCAGCCGATTCGGCACGAAGCGCGACGCGGATAGCAAAAGTATAAGCGTAATTGGCGTATTCACAACTGGGCACTGCCTACCCCTTTTGTCAGCAAAAGGGTTTGGGGAAGTGCGACGGTGGCACTTTACGACGCGACTAGGCACAGGATGCTCGGAGCGCATAAAGTGCCCAAGAATCACCTAGGGGCCGGTGACCTCGACGCCTCACGGAATCACGGGACTCAACGTTCGGCGGAGTATGTCGTACCGGCGGTCCTTTACAGCCACTGATAACTGCAAACAACACACACCTAGGAGATCCTTGATAAATTGCAAATTTAGCGACTTACTACCCTACATCGGAAGCTAAACCTTAAGGAGAACCTTGCGCAAAGCGCCATTTCGGTCTAACCTAGCTGCTAATTTTCTCTTTAACATTTCCATTTATCATCCAATATCTCTTTTATCCACAACAATATCATAATTTAATAAAGTTAAACATGAAATTTAATAAAGACACAAATAATGAAAACATTAACATCACATTAAGGAATAATAAACATTACACAAAATATCACATTCTTACAAGTTATTTCTTAGAGTCATAAACATTAAATGTCGACTGAAAAATTTATTAATCCAATTTTCAGCAATAAACATAAATGTCTTAAACATAATATAACAATTTAATTCACAAATTTAAGCATTCAAGCATTTCTTACATGTATTTTTATTATAATTCAACATTATATCCGTAGAATTAAGTGGTTTTTACATATTTCTTGTTTTATTACTTTAGAAACATAATAAGTTCTTTGTTGCATAAATTTTTATACATTTCATGAAATAATTATTTCTTTAATCTATTATAGTAGTTTGTTTTGAGACTTTTAATTATTTATTTGTATTACGAAATCCATTAACGCTACGTAACGTATGACTTTAAGTAAATACAAAATTTTCTTTCCTTTAGAGAAAAAAAATATATTTATAGACGTTATATTAAAGGAACAACTAGATTATTATATTCTAGGAAACAATCTTGCGTCGCCAACAAATATTGTATGGTTTTTTACAAATCATCAAAGAGAAAAGAGATTAAAATTGAGAATTTTATGCTCTCAAACTTTTCTAGTATCTCCAAATATCATGAAATGCAAGGAAAATTGTATTACATATTATAAATATAAACTTTAATCTTGCTTACTTTGATTCTCATACACCATATTCTATGACACTTTAACATATATTATATAATGCTAAAACAAAGAATTCTTAGTTTATAATCTCTTGTTCCAAGTTTAAATCCTTATTTGACTGAGCTTCTACTATTTTAGCTAAACTTCATTTAATTTCAGTTTAATAAAAAATAGCACCTGATAGTTTACCCTCCGTTATCACAGTTAACTGGGAGGAATGTTATTTTCGATAAAGTTAAGATAGAAGTTATTGATCTAACTGACTCAGAAGCAATCTGAAGTTATGAAGACTACAAGTTATTGTGTTTGATATATGTATATATGTAGTAAATATATAAATTTTGGCATGGTCATCTCTCACTGTTGTTGACTAGTTAATTTTTTAGCCGTAAGTAAGTTTGTCGGTAAACCATTCGTTGCGGTTACACCCATCTGAGGTCCGTCCGCTAAAAAAAAAAAAAAATTTTTTTCAAATTTTCCCGCTTGGAAAAGGCTCACAATATATTTATACAAAAATACCCGATACAAGGGCTTCGCTCTCCTACATTTATTTAAAAAAATGTAGGGGAGGCACACGGCCCCACACACGCCGTGCACGGTGAGTGCCAACCATTTTGATGCACTCCCCCCGAAGGGAACGATAATTCGGGAACTGGACCGTAGTCCACAGCAAAATAACTGGCGAACCAGTAAAAGAGGCTTGGCCCCTTGTTAGTGCGTAAGCACAAACATCGACCGAAGTCGCGCATGTCAATACGTGTAAACGCCATACAGAATACGAACGAATCCAGCCACAGTGAATGTACGTCACACGGTTTAGGCAAATAGGCACACTGGCCGTAAACCCTCCGTGAGCGCCACCACCTGCCAGACCGCCGCTCCTGCAGACGTGATGTAAGTGTATGGCACCACCACCAATTGCATGATCAGCACGGCTACTAGCCGCAGAGAGTGTCATGAGTCTACTGCTCACCTCAAGGGAATGGGGTCCCACGTTGTGCGGCTTTCGGCCGCAGCCTTGAGAGTCTCCTCAGATCCTCCAGCCAGCTACCACCCGCATGAGGTCGACACATATGCTCCACCAACCAATACAACGGCAGATATAGCCAAAAGGCAGTTATAAGATAAGAGTAATAATTCGCCATCAGAAAGGGTTTGTGTCACTGACGTTGAGTAAATGCATTTTCGATCATGTTTGTCTCACCCACCAACAAGTTGCCTTCAATCACTCAAAGGTGGGAAAGTTACAGAGATATAATATAATGTTGTTATATAAAACATCGTGGAGGGCAGACAGTCTGCGGCCCCGCAATGAAGGGACCCGACTTGGGCAAAGCTACTTAGGTGTGAGTCAAACCAAGACGCAGAGAGCGCCATTGAGAATAGCGTCCCACCAAACAACCATCGCAGAGACGCAATGCTGCAGAACGCAACAAGCATCAATACGACTATCGTCGGGCTTACACTATTCCAATGTCCCCCATACATCCCAGCAGACATCACCACCCGTATACCTCCATCGACCAGAACCACAAGAGAGCGTCGAATCAGGCGCAGCACACCCGCAGATCCATCACAAGACGCAATACCGCAAGTAGCAGTAAGCATCAAAGCAACTATCATACGGGTGGCGCCCCCTCACAACACACCCACATGACTCCTATCGACTTTGGTAACAAAGTTGGTATTGTTGTTACATAAAAAATATCACCAACGTATCATAGTAGCACGCTACTAAGACGCCAATGAACAAAACTCATACATATACATAACATAGGACATTGTGCTACAGTACTTCAGGCAGTCGGGCTCCCGACCACCCCATATATATGTACAACTGCAGGAATGTATCTCCGGCAGCTCCTCCATACAAGACGTCTATACGTGAACATCTTCCATAACTTAGGAAAATTTTTCTTTTATACACGAACACCTCCCATGACTTAAACAATTTTAATTATCTTATAAACGCTATTTAACTTAATTTTATAATATTTTTTGACTTGTATTTCTATTATTTATCTTATTTTAAAAATTTTTTTCAAGTTTTTAAATAAATTTATTTATTACGAAAAACAATAATTTTGCCTTTTATTTACTATGTTATTGGGATAATGTCTGAAATATATTAACTTTATGTTTATTAATTTAACTTAATTGCTTAATATATATCTTTTAAAACTATTTTTGATGCCCCTTTATATTGAATTTAATTATTAATAATAATATTGGGCCGTCACACTATGATCACCCACAGCTGAGCATCGAAGAGTAATAACTGAAGTTTTTAGTCAAATGTCACATGAGTATTGTTGTGGTAGTAAAATATGAGTTTTTCTTGACAGTGTCGAGTGCAGCTGCTCGCACAAAGAGAAACTTTTCTGTGGAAATTTGCTTATTGTACTTTTAGGATTGTTGAATATTAACACCATTTTCACGTAAATTTTAAACCTATATTAAAGACACCCTGCAATTCCAAGCTCTATTGTAATTTTTTAAGTAATATGATAAACGATATAATAAAAATTTGATCTAAAGCCTTAGGCCTGACTCTGAGAAGTCATTTATGTAATCTATTTAAGTTTATACATTGTAAGAAGAAAAATTATAAATAGAACTACATTACGTTTATTAGTTAATTATAGTAGTTACCAGATAAAATAGACGTGATAATTTAATATTAGAATCCAATTTGGATCAATTCCTTCAGAAATTAATTCAAATCTCTATGTACGAAGAAAATAGGCGAGTAAATTGCATTTGGATATTGATAAATTAGATTTAGTTGGGATGGAAAAGTTTCCTAGCTACTAATTCGCCTCTTAGTCATAATTTGTCACTGTCGTTCAAGTTTAGAACAGAATTAAGAAAACCAAATAGAACGAAAAAAATAATAGAATCAGGGTTATTATTTATAAATATTTGCCATAGTTGCCACGTTTGGCAGGGGAGGTGACAACCGCAGGTTTGTATCATTCTTGAGCTGTTGTAAGAAGTTGCTACTGTTGCTCATATCCTGTTTCATTTTTTTTCTGACGACTCTTATGACTTCCAAGAAAGGATGTGGGAAAGTGAATTATCTTATGCCACCACTACGAAAATTCGCAAGTTTTGGCGATAGATTTGTTAAAAATATTGCTTGATCATTTTATCTTATCATCACGACGTCTCACATTGGTTTTGTAGAGAAAGCTATTCAGTATGTTGAGTTTATGTTATGATTTTAATTATATTTTGTTTAAGACAGAGTTCCTTCAGAGGAGGAAAGAGAGAGGGGGAAGTCTTTAAGCTTATGAAATTTCCGTTTTTATAAAAAAAATTGCGTAAATTATTAAGCTATTGCATAGCTTCTATCGCGGGCCTTGAGCGCGGGGACCGAATCCAGAAATTCCGTAACGAAAAAAAGCCTCACGCTCCCCACTCCGACGGGCACAGAGGTGTGGCGTTGAAAGCCGTGCATCGTCTAACGTCGTTTCAGTTCGGCAGACTTCGGCACTCGGCAGACTTCGGCACGGTGTTTGTGTGCGTGCGACTAGACGTATGCGTGTACATTAGCTGCTAACTCAATGATAAAAATTCCTGAATAACCTACATGTATTGTAAGATATTAAAAATATTTTAAACAATGTTAACTTCTCATTTATTCAATAAGAGAAAAAAAATTGTTTTCTTATCGGTCACCACGCTCAAAAAGTGTAACTTGATTTAATATCAAAGACTTAACTGCATAAATAAAATAAATAAATAATTATAATTGCATAAGTTGATAAAAAATGCTATGCAATAGCTTTACCGCGGCAGTCACCGAGTGCCACACGTATTTTTTCTATATTTTTTTGATTAATCAAAGTATCAATATAATCGATGCATCTTTGTCAACGTAGTGCTAGTTTATTGATACCCTTCTTGAAGAAATCAGCTAAACGGGAGGCAACAAATTCTTCAAAGGCACTATGTACTGCCTCTTGGATATTGAATATTTTTCTCGCCAAAAAGTTATCCAAATTCTGGTAAAAGTAAAAGTCTATAGGCGCAAGGTCTAATGAGTACTATGGATGACGAAGAGCTCCCAAACCCAGTTCTTGTAACTTGGTGACTGTCCATTGTGTAGTATTAGGTCGCAGGTTTTCATACACGAGCAGCGGGGACGAGCTATTGACCAAAGCCGAATGGAGATGTGCGAGTTTCTCCATAATTGTGTTCAGTTCTTCACAGTACACATCTGCAGTAACGCTCATTCTGTTTGATAAGAGGCTGTGATGAATCACACCGGCGCTCGAGCTGGCAATCATTGAGTTCGTGGGGCACCTATTTGTCAATTTTTTTAGCTTGCCGATTTGACGCAAATGATCCAATATTGTTTTGATGCTAACGTCGAAGATTGAGTCGTAAATTGAGTATTAACAGCTTCCACAATCACCGTTAATTCGTCATTGTCGACCAAAAATTTCGGGTACCTACGGTGTTCATTTTTCAGATCGAAATTTCCAGAACGGAAGCGGCTAAAATAATTACAGTTAGGTGCGTTTGTTTGTGTTATTCGTTCCGTAAACGTCGTTGATGTTGCGTACCGCTTGATTTAAGAACTTTTCATTGCTGCCATGACGGTATTCATATTCCATAATTACTCGAATTTTTATCATGGATAAAGAAAAAGATTCAAATGAAATGAAAATATAACGCTAAGCAATAAAAAATGACTAATTTTGTAAAAGAATTCAAAGTTTTTAAAATAAAAAATGAATTTGAAACTTCTTCTTACCCAAACAAAAAATGTTTTGATTTGAAATGGCCAGTATTGACCTTATATTAGTTACTGCTAATCAGTGCTGTGTTCACCGAACCGTTTACAATTAATGCATATATCTATGTACTTATTGCAAAGCAACTTTAGAGGTCATAAAATACATACAAATTAATTATTTTGTTTGATATAATCATTACGTTTATATGTGTTATTGATATATGTGATAAGATAATGTGGTTTGCAAAAAGATTTAGCGATGAGGAATAAGAAAGTAAGAACTTAGTAACATTGAAACAGTAACAAAGTAAATTAATGATAAAAAAACGTTGGATGACCGATTAGGCGATATACGATAGGCAACTGAAGACTGGATAAATTAAGGGTCCCCTAAACCTTAGGGGGTAATCTGTGCCTCAACTGATGTGCACGTACGTTATACTATATTATATTTATCAAGGTTTTGAATGAAGTGAAAGAGATGTATCATGATCGTGCCTGTTAGTAGTCAGTAGTCTCAGCATACCCCTCTGGGCGGCAGACGTCAGAGTTATATTAGTGAGAGTCGTTTGAAATATTTTGAAAAGAAAAGTAATAATATTGAATTTTCTTTGCTCTTAGCCGGATTTCATGCAAGAGAAGCTGTGATGTTCGCTATTCGTTGTAAATTCATCCTAATAGAGAACATTAACAAAAACAAAAATAAATAAAAGACCACAACATTACATCCGCTGTCCAGCACAAACAATCGGTGCACTAGCGGTGTGCTATCACAAGTTAATAAATCTAAAGATAAAATCGTTTAAACCCGTTACTCTGGTACAGAGAACTTTATCGCTTACCTTTTAAATTCCAATTTATTTGTACACTTAAGTAAATAAAGTAAGCTAGTCACGTATTTTATAATCATTTGGTCATACAACATTCACTATTAGGACAAAGTTTGTACGTGTTAAAACCGTGCTTCAGCTATATTATGGTTGTAGCACGAATGTGTCACCACGAAAGGGATAGCGCTATAATTTAATAGAACACCAACGTAAAATAGCAGCTCAATACTGCTGTATTTGGTATAGTGAGTGTGGAGAACCGAAGACCCCTTTTACTGGAAACGAGCCATTCTATTTCTACCTAACTCCTCAGGGTTGCCAACGCAACTGCATTATGCATTCTTAATTAACGATAGATCTAAATGCCTCTGGGCCACAACACTCACACACCATCAGGTGGACAGTGTGCTCGTTTATCACCCTTATTCTGTAAAAAAACCACTGAATCCAGGTCCACACGTCATTTACGAGTGTATATTCCCAACAAAAATATTTTAGTAAAATTTAGTTTAATTTAAAACTTTCGCACGATTAATGTAACCACAAATTCTCAAGTAATTCATTGTTAAACTTACTAATTAGCGACGTGGCTTTGACCGGTTTCTCTAATTTCGGAGATCAGCTGCGGGACGTCGGTGTGAAGTTTGCACCCGCTCACCGCCAACTTACAGTTTAGTTTGGAATGGGAACCAATAAAACGCATTCCAGTCACATCGATAGATTACGTTTCGACATAGTGTGCGTCGGGAGTTGTGTTCTAATATACTCGTATTTTAATATTATAATATCATCACATCACTATAATGTGTAGCTAATGACTTATTTAAGTTTGAAGAGAGAATACCAATACTTTTTTAAGATAATACACTAATCTGGTGGTTTTGTCGCGATGTATAATGTAGAATTTTAGCAGCTGAAATTAGTTCTAATCCCGTATTCAATGCGATAGAATATGCAAAGGGCCAGTAAGTAAGCTGATACGAAAAAAACTCGGTCGTCAACGATACGAGCCGCTCTGCACTATATGCGGTCAAGTGGAAGGAACTGGCAGTAAGGTGCCTCAGACTCAGAGATGAGAACTGTATTGAAAATTTATACGCAATTTTACACTAGTATTCTGTCGAGCGTGATCCTAACTCTAACGAGCCGACCCATTCTTGCTGCATCCATAACAAAACGGCAGCATGGCTCTACTGCGTATAGAAATTATATAATTCATTGCTCTAAAAATGTATGTAATTTTAGATTCGGGTTCTCGTGCATTCCTGACATATCAATGGGATCGTGGCCGTTGTTACGCCGCCCGCGACCCCACACTATGCTTCATTTATTGACAGCTTAATTTAAATATTCAAACATAAATTCAAAATTATTGCTTCATTAATTTCATGTGCATAATGATATTTCAAGCAAATTTGAATTGCTTAACGAAGTTTTTTCTTAATTGGGTAGACTTCTATTATCTGCTAATGGATAGGTTATATTTCGTATTTTGGATTATTTATCAGTTTGATTTTGTCATACATTTAAGAAACTTTGGATTTTAATATTGTTACATACAGAAATAACAGAGAACCTACTGACTAAATAATGATCTTAAGTTATCTTTCGAAATCAAAATTTATAAAAATTATACTTAGTATAGTTTTGATGGACATTGACATTTTCGATAATAATATAAATAAAATTCGCACTAGATTGTTTTCTTGTAGTCTATAATTATGTATAGCAAAAAATCTTTACTAACTTAACATAAAACTGTTAAACCTGGTTAAACTAATATTTTCTAAGACGTGTTCACGTACAATGCCTGTTCATCTGCAGGCGTCTTAGGTTTGTATTCCAGTCCAAATTTTGTATAAAGTAAGTATTTATATATTTATGTATAATGAACTGTTGTGTACATCTAAAAACGTTACGTCATAGCTTAATGCCATAGTTGGTCTGTGAAAACCAGTCAATAAGTATTAATTTTGATGATATTTATCAGCGATATGTCGCATCCATTAAATTCCTGCTCTGGAATTTAAGCAGGCAGCCTGGCCCACATGTCGCTACAGATTAAATATGTAGACACCGGAGAACACAAATGTAAGCGACCCGTCCCTGTCTGGATTTCATTTCAATATATATATATATATATATATATATATATATATATATATATATATATATATATATATATATATATATATATATATATATATATAATTTCCCCCAATATGTATTTATTGTTATAGTGTCTATATTTTAACTAACGTCGATACACAATTTTCTGTTATATCACAAAAATATCGTTGAGTTTATATCTGAATAATTGTGTTTTTATATTTATAATTTTTGCACTCCCGATCACGGACCAACGCACTATTGGCCTCCTATTATCAAAGACCAATACCACACCACGCTGGGTTCAGGGCATTGAGGTAGGGTGGCCCTAGACGGCGAAGTCCGTTTCCGTTCACTAGCCCGGTTTCTTAAAAGAAGGGCGACTAAGATGACGGGCTCCTATGGAAATGGTCACGATTTGACGCCAGTTGTTTGCCGTTATATGGACTATACGCCAAGTCGAGCGCGAAGCAAACACTGTCGTACCATCCTTTACTGGAACCATTTCGCCGCATTTTCAGGCCCCTATTTGAGAACCTCTGGATAATACCAGAACGCAGAAATTTTCGTCATCCAGTAAACTATAATCACATACTTAAAATCCAAAATTTCAAGTCTGTAGGTCATTTAGTTCCGAAGTTAATCGAAAGCAAAGTTTCGCATTTTAGACACTCACTCACTCATGATCATCAGAATAGAACTAGTACTTCCCATAAACTCAGAGAGCTGAAATTTGGTACAGAGTTAGAGTTTAATGGCTACATAAAGGGAAAACTATAAAAACTAGGATAATCGAACATCTGGAGTACCTGGTGACCCTGATTAGAAAACACAAGAGCTCAACCAAACTATCAGAAGAGATCGCCATACCGCCTTTACAAAAAAATATTCAACTTGGTGGGCCGCTTCATTTGATGTCAAAAATCGAAGGTCTAAAGTATCTGATGAAGTACCCTCAGCTGGTCTCAGCTGTATTAGAGATATGGTAATGCCCCCTTCTATCATTGATACATAAAAATCTACTGTCATTGCAAAAATCCAGCGTAGTGGGACACATCTAATTTAATCTAGCCTATAGCGTCCCACTGCTGGGCGAATGCCTCCCCTTCTGCTTTTAATACGCATATAAATAAAATTAAAGGAAAACTCTGGATAACACTAGATTGGCTTTTATACTTATACTTACAAGTTTACAAGAAAAAATAGTCGAACGATTAACTTTATTCTACTCGAACATTATTCAAATTTCTTTAAGGTACCGTGGACATGAATTCATCTCGACGAGACCGTTGAGTACCGCGGACATGAATTCATGTCCGCATTACGTGCTGCTATTTTCTTCATTAATTTATATATAATTAATTGTTAAATGTTATATCTATATGATTGTATAAGAAAAATAAAGGAAGACGCTATAATATATACACAAAAAGGTTTTGAAAATGAGGTTACAAAGCGCGCGCAAACTGTCTATTGTCGAATTTTTAGCAAATGTTTGCAAGTTAAAAAGTAGAATTATTATAATTATTACATGCATAATTTCGGTTCATTTAGGAAGAATACGTTGTATTGATAGTAAGGACATAACAATAAAATAAAAACTTGTGATATTTCATTCATAAAATAAAATTTGTTGTCAGTAAGTACACTTTATCAAGATCCGTTAGAAACAAAGAGCTGTACAAAATAAAATAAACATTTAAATGTTATGGTTATTGTTTCTACTTATCGAAAATCTTATCGGCTTTAAATAACTGTAACAACAACCTCTTTAAACATAAGTGAGAAAAATAAATGTTTATAACAAGTGCCGCCAGCTGAGGTGACAAAGCTGTTTTTTGTTGCGGCGGGCGCAGTAAGAGAATGGTTAAATAAACAAATTACACTAGACTTACCAGAAGATACTGTTTGTTTACTACCGACTAGAAATATGTGTATGGAGTTAAATAATGCTATGTTAAAAGCGATTCCGCACCCCGAGATAAAGTTAGTTGCTAAAGATTCCTTGGATTGTTCAAAATGTATGATAACGAAAGCCCGGGCGTGTTTACAAAAATATGAAGATGATGCGTCGTTGACTGCTGGACTGGAAGAAACTATAATCATTAAAGAGGGAGCTAAAGTAATGCTTAGGATAAATATTGATGTTAGTTTAGGTTTAGTAAATGGGTCATTAAGCGTTGTACAAAAAGTGAGGTGGGGCCCGGAAGACCAAACAAAGCCTAAACAATTGGTAGTAAAATTCGCTAATAATTTGATTCACGAATTATTGCCTATTAAGTCAAAATTTGAGATCATACCCCGGGCATACGTGTACAGGGAACAATTCCCAATCAGTGTGGCGTATGCCCTAACAATTCACAAGAGCCAAGGTCTAAGTCTAAAAAATGCCCTCATGGACATTGGCGCCTCCATATTCACTTGTGGCCGAGCCTACGTGGCGCTTTCACGAGTAACCAATCTTCATGGGATGCACCTCATAAATGTTGACTTCAAGAGTATAAAAGCTCAAGCTTCAGCGATCACCGAATACAACCGGCTTAGGCGTAAATACCGCGCCGATCTTTCAGATTTTAAACCGTCTAAACCGTCTAAAAGAATAAATAATGAACGCGAAAGGGCAATAGGAAAAACTGTTGCTACTGTACAAGAATCAGAACCAGAAAAAAAAGATTTGTAATAATAAAAAAATTACTCCTAAAAAGAAAAAGAATGTGTCGAATAAGAAAATCTAATAAAATAAATCAATGTGCCCACGTTTCTACAAAAAGAAGTGAAATCCCACCAAAAACATTCTGTAAAAAACTAGCCTAGTCTCGATGGAGCTGCTTGTTTATCTATAAAAAGTAATGAAATCTAGACAAAGTCGTGCCAAGTCTAAGCTTCCTTACTGCGATTTCTTTATTATTATAGTTAATGTTGTGTGACTTGGCCGTTGAAGGCTACATGACACCCTTGCACCAATCTGTCGCCAGAACCGCTATCCATTGACGATGGAAAATTGCCACTTGGAAAACGTTGATTGAATAACCAGTCAATTGTAGGCTTGATAAAGCTGCGTATTTCAATAATACTTTTGTATAGGCGAGCCTGAAACAAACAGTATAAAAATTATTTCCAGTACAGGCGGACTTCGAATCATTGATAGAAGTCCGTCTGTACGTCTATTTTATGTTAGATCGGTGGTCGATTTGACGCCTACAATTGACTGGTTATTCAATCAACGTTTTCCAAGTGGCAATTTTCCATCGTCAATGGATAGCGGTTCTGGCGACAGATTGGAGCAAGGGTGTCATGTAGCACCTGATTTTGTACCCTTGTGTACCCTTCAACGGCCAAGTCACACAACATTAACTATAATAATAAAGAAATCGCAGTAAGGAAGCTTAGACTTGGCACGACTTTGTCTAGATTTCATTACTTTTTAGAGATAAATAAGCAGCTCCATCGAGACTTGGCTAGTTTTTTACAGAATGTTTTTGGTGGGATCTTCTTTACCCTACTGTTACGGCCCTGAGTTACCCCGAGAAAGGTCGATCGAGCTAGGGCCCACAGTAGCCCAATTCGATGAGTAACAGAGGGGAAGGTCCAATGACCGATGGATAATTAAATTAGAACGGTTAGGTAAGCAAACACAAAACTGACCGAATTCCAGAAGTGTAAGGTCTACCACAAGGTGGCGTCAGGGGCAAGTAAATAGTAGTAGGTGTGTAGTGTAGGAAAGTGTATAGAGTAACTTGAAGTTCAGCGTTCTCCCGGCAAAGTAAAAGTCTTATCACGCTATCAAATGACGCACTAATAACTCGTCCATGCAATTATCGGCATAAAAGTTCCTTTAATCACTCCAAACTCCTAGTAGGCCTCTTTACACGTAACACGTTCAAAACTGATAACTAAATTCGAGGCGGTCTAATTAGACCCAGATGTTCAATAGTAATTCAAAATGGCGCGCACAATAAACAAAACTTTTCGCGCCCGATAGTAGATTCTCTTATCTCGAGAGGGATGGAGAGAGGTTTGGCGGGGCGAAGGTACTTAGAGGCTAGCTGCATCCTGCGCGCAGAGCAGTCACCGCTGTTTGCATCGAGCTGAGAGAGAAGAAGGACGGCGGCGAAGCCGGGCGGTCCGCCGCGAGGCTCCCGCGCCGGTGCGCCGACGTTCCCGGGCAGGACGTTTCTTCGTTGATAACGGTCGAGAGAGTAATATAATTGCGCGTCGAAAGGACGATCTTAAGTTATCCTGTATTAGTGCGTGACTCGATAACTAGGCTTAATTCTTTAGTGTATTGTGCGAAACCGGTTCGCTTATATATTGAGAGTATCCTTGTGCTGTCTTAGACTTATGTTAATGGAGCGCGCCATTTTGAATTTATTATTGAATATTAGAATATGACCTAGAACGCCTTCCGCCTCGAATTTAATGTCTATTTGATCGCGTTACATGACAGAGGACGGTTAGGAATTTGTAAAGATTAAGGAACCTTTTATGCAGTTAATTGAATCGATGCGGTGTTATACATTGAACTTTGACCCACTGTCCTTGAGTTGTACCGCGTGTCCCTAATTAACGTCGATGGACTTGATTGTTTGAACTTGAAGACAATTAATTGGACAATAAATAATAAGTGATAAACGAAAATACTTTCCTAGAAGCTGAGGTGTTCTGTGGCTGCCTGCCTCTTAGATGGATCCCATATTTGAAGAGAGGCGACGCCTTTGGATCTGCTGTTCTGCAACCAGCGGGGATGTCAGGTTACACATTGAACACGTACTAAACACAACTCCCACACACATCTACATTTCACCTGAATCTTCCTATGGTTACCCTACTTCGATGGTAAAAAGTAAGTTTTGTTTGATTCTTTGTTAGCCGCTATAGGTTAATATTCCAAAAGTCTTTGATCCTCCCCTTGTCTACCCGTCGAGCTGTACTACCATGTGCCCTAGTGCAGTCGACTATAGTCAGTGTAGCCTGGGGCAGTAACATTTGGTGGCAGGAGCGTGGTCTCCCGGCGCAATACGTAAAGTTGGTAGCAAGACAGCGGTTGTAACCACGTGGCTGTTGGTTGTGTTTTTTTTGCAATACGTAATAATAATTTTTGTTTTGTTCGCGTGTTATTTGTTAGCGGACAGGATCGGTGTATAGAACCACGTAATAAAAATATTTTTTGTTTCTTTTCTTTTCTTTTCTTTGGTCGCTTACTTTGTTAGTGGTAGGTAGAATTGAGCCCCGCCCGTAAGGCGGCGTAAGCGGAGTGTTTAGGTTAGGTACAGCCACGCGTCGAGTAGGGTTTATATTTACCGTTGCCACATAAGCGTGGCAATTGCAATTTGGAGAATTATTGTATTATCGTTATTGTTCGTGTGTATTTGGTATTGCATTTGGACTGTTGGCTAAATTGTTAGCGTAATAATTATTAATTAGCGTTGAGTCTCGTTGCCCGACTGTAGTTAGTACTCGCGGAGGAAATTGTGTTTGATTTAATTAACGTAAAGTGTATCTAACTTTGAATGAAGTAATAAATAAAAGTTGTAAAGATGTAGACAGGTTTAAAGATCACACAACAGTTTCTTATAATTAAAACCTATCGATAAATATCTCGCCATTTTATTGATAGCTTTTAATTATTTTATCAGTTATTTTAAAGAGAATTGGAACTTGTTATTTATTTTAAATGATTATTAATATTGAGGTTTTTTGTCCCTTCAATGTGGAATGTTGATTATGTTTGGTATACTGAATACTGCCCGTTATTTTGTATTTTTCTTAAGCTTCCTTTAATGAAACAAATGAGTCGAATACGTTAAATGAAGCAATGGAAAATTTTGAAAGGTTTAATAACGTAATTTAAATTAAAGTAAGATTGCATCATAACGTATTGATGTGCAGCTTATTGAACGAAATTACGGTCTGAAGGAACCATTCCGTTATTGAGTGCCTTGGGTTCAAATCAATTTATATGATGTATCATGAATTTGCCTTCCACTTTAGGTTCACTTTTGTGTTTGATGGGGTTGCGGTGAACATAATATATCAACATAAGTATACCACCAGCGTTTTTTATTTGTGTTAATTTGATTGTATTAATTAAATTAATTGTGTAGTGTAATTGTTTTGATTTAATAAATATTAATTTGCATTTGTAGTAATTTGTATTGAGTTCAATTTGATGGTATGATGATATATGATGTGATGATATACCATGATGATGATATTTGATGGACTCAATTCAACTGTATTTAGTAGTTTTTATTTAGCAGTGATATCATTGCACTGTCAGGGCAGTCACCTAGCCGTGTTGCGCCTGGGTGCGACCGGTGCTTTTCTCGGGGCTCTGCCGGGCCCCCGACTTTCACGGGCGGGGGCGTTTAGTCACGCACCTGTCGGGCGATGCTCGGTGCTCTCTTGCGGGCTACTGTGCCCCAGTTAGAGTGCCGGTCTGATTTAGGCAGCTCCAACTGGGTGGCTGCCGCCCTAGCTCCTACCACGGCCGCCTCCACTGATCTTTGAGTCGTCAGCCCACTTGTTAAACGGTTCTATTGTCGACGGTCTCAGGGAAAGTGTACCACCCGAGTGGCTATTGTGTAACGGTTCGCGCTTTATTGTATTCGGGTTTGTAGCAGCCAGATTAATCAAACCTAAACGGGAATAAATAATATATACTCCGCTGCTACCATAACGCGGAAGGCGAGAATAAATAAAAAAAACATTTTATTTCCTAATTATTCTTGGCTACTGAGATACTGCGGACTGTATATAGATAATTTGACGTTCTTATAAAGAAACAAGAAGCAGCCGCAAATATCATTCAGCGCCACACCGACTTCACACGCCGCTATCGTCACGTATCCGTCGACCAATGGTGAGCCGTT
This sequence comes from Parnassius apollo, assembly GCA_907164705.1. Lineage (NCBI taxonomy): Eukaryota > Metazoa > Arthropoda > Insecta > Lepidoptera > Papilionidae > Parnassius > Parnassius apollo. The sequence continues at coordinate 119,508 of CAJQZP010001255.1, forward strand.
TCTTCAACGCCGCAGTTCGTTTCCTCTTGCTGTTCCGGAGCTGTATTCCACACCGCCGCCGCCCGCCGACTACGCGTGCGCACCGATCTGCATGTCTTATATAGCCCGGTCCAGCGACGTAGCTTCGTGAACAACAAACAAGTCTCACGCCGGGAAACGAAACGTAGATAATTGTATATTTTAAATAGTTTTCATTGGTCATAAAATAAGCAATATAATTGGCTAGGCAAAATATTAATTGTTACCATTGGCAAATCAATAGTGAGCCAGCCATATAAATATAGGCAAGGTTGATGCAAAAGATATTCCATTCCGAATCCCATTCGACAGTACATTCATAAACATAAACAGTAGTTTCATTTCTCCACCTTAAAGAAAACCACTCGGAGTCTGTTAATAGTGGACAGTTCGTCTCCACTATTACAGTGGTGACCCCGTACGAACACCGAGGGGGGAAGATCCGGTACGAACACCAAGAAGGAACACCCTGCGACGTACCACTACTATTGCACGAACACCGCGAAGGAAACCCGTACGAACACCGAGAAGGAAGACTTCAGTTTATATAAAATCAGTGTAATCAAGCCGTCATTATGGAGCAGGAGGCAAACACATATACATCAAACCCGGTAAAGGAACCAGAAATCGCCGGTATATCTCTATCGTTAAGAATACCACCGTTTTGGAGAGACAAACCACGACTTTGGTTCGTCAGTTTTGAAGCCGCAACGAATGGTTTAAAGAAGAGCCAAGCGCAATTAGCACAGATGGTGATAGCCCAACTTGAGAAACAAGACATCGAACAAATTGCGGACCTGTTGTACAACCCACCAGCAGTCGACCAGTATAATTCACTGAAGGATCGTCTGATCTCCGCATACGAAGAATCCGACAGTCGACAGCTACAAAAACTTCTATCAGAAATAGAACTTGGAGACCAGAAACCCACACAACTCCTACGCAAAATGCGTACTTTGGCGCGAGATAAAGTTCCGGATTCAACACTACGGCTAATGTGGGTAAACCACCTACCACCACATATTCGATCGGTAATAGCAGTCAGCGAAACATTCAGCACGCAGACGAAGCTCGACGAACTGGCACTCCTGGCGGACAAGATGATCGAAAACAGCAGCAGCTCACACATATCGATCATCGAAGGCACTTCAACAAAGGCCAATGATACCCAGTTTCTTCTCGAAGAAATTCGGAAGCTATCATTCGAAGTCGCCGCACTCAAAGCTTCCCAGCATCATACCTTTTACCAGCAACAGTACAACCAGCGCAATCAGCAACACCGAAGATCACCTTTTCGTCGCAACCGCTCTGCAAGTAGAAGTCGAATAAGCTCAACATCAAGATCCCCTTACTGCTACTATCATCGACGTTTCGGGGTCGAGGCAAGAAAATGCACAGCACCGTGTACATTCAAAAATGAAAATACGAATACGGAAAACTAACTAGTACGCTCGACGGGATCCAGCGTAACAGCAAATTCCTACCGTCTTTTCGTCACCGATAAAAAAAGCAAGCTTACTTTCCTTATCGACACCGGAGCAAATATCTCAGTGTTACCGCCGAAGCAAGGACAGAAGTTGAAGCCACTAGATTTTCAACTCTATGCAGCAAACAATACGGTTATTCCTACATATGGAGAAAAAACAATGGAACTTGATTTTAATCTACGCCGACCATTCAAATGGAGATTTATCGTCGCTAAAGTCAGCAAACCAATCATCGGTGCTGATTTTCTTCAACATCACCAGTTGGTCGTCGACATCAAAAATAGAAGAATCATCGACGGGAAAACCAATCTTGCATCTCAGTCTTTTGTACAAGCAACCAATCTGCCCACAATAAGAAGCATAGATGTGCAACAACCGTATCACAAGATCCTCGAAGAATACCCTGGTATCACAAGAATAACTTCAATGAAATTAACACCGAAGAACGACGTTGAGCATTTCATCGACACCAATGGACCACCACTTCATTGTCGTGCACGTCCAATCGCACCACACCTATACGAGCAAGTTCGAAAGGAATTCGAAAACATGATTGAGCAAGGAATATGCCGTCCAAGCAAAAGCCCTTGGTCATCACCACTTCACATTGTACCGAAGAAGAACGGAGAATTACGAGTTTGTGGAGATTACAGAAGACTGAATTCTATTACCACTCCTGACCGCTACCCAATACCGCGAGTCAGGGATTTCACTCATCAACTATCAGACAAGACTATATTCTCCACCATCGATCTCAACCGAGCTTACCAACAAATAAGAGTCCGCGATGAAGACATAGAGAAGACAGCAATAATTACCCCAATGGGATTATTCGAATTCCCAAGAATGATCCCAGGATTAAAGAACGGAGGTCAAACTTTCCAAAGATTCATACACGAAGTACTTCATGGACTGGATTTCGTTTTCGCATTTATTGATGATCTCCTTGTTGCAAGCCCTGATAAAGAAACGCACGAAACCCATCTACGCACCGTGCTACAGCGATTAGAAGACAACGGAATCACAATCAACCCTTCGAAATGCATATTTGGACAGCAAGAAGTTCAATTTCTTGGTTTCACCGTCAGCAAGGAAGGAATAAAACCGCCTGCCGAAAAAGTCAGAGCAATCATCGATTATGCAAAACCTAAAACTATCGAAGAGCTAAGGCGTTTTCTTGGGATGATAAATTTTTACAGAGAACACATACCTAAAGCCGCTGAAATCCAAGCACCACTTCACGCCTACCTTCACAACACGAAGAAAAAAGATAAAACGTCAATCTAATGGAACGATGAAGCCACGAAGGCATTTGAAGCTTGTAAAATTGCGATCCAAAATGCAGCTTTACTCGCTCACCCATCACACGAAGCAACCCTTGCTATCTTCAGCGACGCATCCGATCTCTCAGCAGGAGCAGTTCTCCAACAATACAGCAATGGGAAATGGCAACCACTTGGATATTTTTCGAAGAAGTTCTCCGATACTCAACGTAACTACAGTACATTCGACCGAGAGCTACTCGCTATTTACATGGCTATCAAGCCATTAACATATGTACTTCCTAAGAAACCATCACTATCGAAAACACCACGAAGAGCAAGACAACTTATTTTCATAAGTGAATTCACGACCGACATACGTCACATCAGTGGAAAGGACAACATAGTTGCCGACGCACTCAGTCGCGTACCAATCGACAGTGTAACGTGCCCTACATCAATCGACTATCATAAGATCGCCGCAGCACAAGACAGAGATAGTGACAACATAAAACATCTATCGAAGCAAGGTAACTTGTCCATCAAGCAAGTTACAATGCCAATGACGCATCTACCTATATACTGTGAAGCCTCAACGACAACCATGCGACCATACATACCAGAAGAATGTCGTCGCGAAGTCTTCAATACACTGCACAACATTAGTCATCCAGGTGTTAGAACAACAAGAAAACTCATCACTGAAAAATTCTTTTGGCCTGCAATGCAAGCGGATGTTGGCAACTGGGCGAAGCAATGCATTCAATGCCAAAAATGCAAAGTTCAAAGGCATACATCAAGTAGTCTAGCTACATTTCCACCCACGGAGAGATTCGAACACTTGCACGTTGACATCGTTGGACCATTACCTACTTCACCGCAAGGACATCGTTATCTCGTAACAATGATCGACAGAACAACAAGATGGCCAGAAGCAATACCTACCGATGATACTTCAGCCGAATCCGTCGCGAAGATAATTTATGAAAATTGGATTACTCGTTTCGGATCACCTAAAACCATCACAACGGATCAAGGAAGGAATTTCGAAAGCAACCTATTCCTCAAACTTCTTCAAACTATGGGAATACAGAAGACGCGTACAACAGCATACCATCCTCAGTCAAACGGAATAATCGAACGATGGCATCGTACATTAAAGACTGCACTCAAAACTCGTTTATCTCAACATACAAAGTGGATTGATGAGCTACCTACAGTGCTACTCGGACTACGAGCAACACCGCGTGCAGACACTAGTCTTAGCGCCGCTCAGCTAACCTACGGCTGCAGCATAAGGCTGCCGTGTGACTTCTTCAGTTCAGCAGCGTCAAACAAACAAGAAATGGATTACGATTTCGTAACTAAACTTCGAGAATCAATTAACAAAGCCTTATCGTTGAAATGCACCGAAATGCAATCACACAGAAATAATAAATCAGTATTCATTCACCAAGATTTGAAAACATGCAAACAAGTTTTTGTAAGAAACGACGCAATGAAAAAACAATTTCAACCTACCTACGATGGACCGTATAAAGTATTAGAGAGAAATAGCAAGACTTTTAAACTACAAATACCCGGAAGGAAATCTACGATTATATCGATCGACCGACTAAAGCCTGCCTATATTATTAACGAGGATACTGCAGAGGATTCATCATCATCATCAAAACCACCAGCGAGGAAGCTTGAAACTTCATCATCTACATCAACCCAGTTGAAACCTATTTTAAAAACTACGAAATACGGGCGAGTCGTCAAGCCTCCGGTACGCTTTCGCTGGGGGGAGAGTGATGTAGCAGCCAGATTAATCAAACCTAAACGGGAATAAATAATATATACTCCGCTGCTACCATAACGCGGAAGGCGAGAATAAATAAAAAAAACATTTTATTTCCTAATTATTCTTGGCTACTGAGATACTGCGGACTGTATATAGATAATTTGACGTTCTTATAAAGAAACAAGAAGCAGCCGCAAATATCATTCAGCGCCACACCGACTTCACACGCCGCTATCGTCACGTATCCGTCGACCAATGGTGAGCCGTTTCTTCAACGCCGCAGTTCGTTTCCTCTTGCTGTTCCGGAGCTGTATTCCACACCGCCGCCGCCCGCCGACTACGCGTGCGCATTTTTTTTTTTTTGCGCCCGAAGCAATTAAAGGGCTACCCTGTACGTAGGGAGGCGGAAAATGCATTACGCATACCACGATAGCCGGTCTATCGTGGTTATGGGGGACTCACTGTCCTACCGGGGACCCTAAGTGATACCCCCTAAAAACCGCCTTTAGGGACAGGCAACCGGCTGATTAAGCTCTATTGTGCCTTATCATGAGCGACCCTCTTTTGGGAAAAGAGGGCGCAGGCGGCTAAGTGCCGCTGAGGGAGTGCCTACGAAGGCAAATTAATGTCAGATATTACAATAATTTTATTTAATTAGAGTTGGCCTGAGCTGCCAGGAGACAGTTCAGGTCGTTTGAAAGTTTATTAGGCGGGTCCGAGAGAGAGTTTCTCGGCCTGCGGACACGATAGCGAGAGGGGGGTGGGGCTGCATAAGAAGCTGCCTCACGAATTAAGTGGTTTGGGTGCGACTCTGAGGCTTTGAAGAAGTTCTCAGAGAGTTTTTTAAAAAATTGTTGAATTGTTGGGAGCTCTAAGTCCCGATGAAGGTCGGCATTGCGGACGTACCACGGTGCGTTCGCAGCTCGACGACAGAATAGGTTCTGAACTATTTGGAGTTCATTTAAAATGTTAGGGTTTGCGTGGGCAAAGACGGGGCCCGCGTAGGACATGACTGGTCGTATACATACCTTATAGAGTGTACGCTTGTTTCGAAGGGACATTTTACTGTATCGGCCCAACATACTGTTGAGCCTACTCAGATAAAAACGTGCGTGACGGGTTACTCTTTTGACGTGGGGCCTGAAAGTGAGCCCTGTGTCTAGAGTGACACCTAAATATTTGGCGGACGTATGCCAGGGGACAGGGGTCCCTAGCATACGTATTGGTGGAGTGTTTTTGAGACGGCGTCGTTTATAATCGAAGTGAACGGCGGAGCTCTTCTCCGGGTTCACATCGATGCGCCATTTTTTGAACCAAGCTCCTAGGTCATCAACTGACTTTTGGATCTTGTTCCGTATGAAGGGTAGTGAGACACCTTTGCAGTAGATGGCAGTGTCGTCTGCAAAGAGGGAGAGTTGAACACCTTTCGACGGGATGGGAATGTCGTTGGTGAATATGATGTACAGCAGAGGAGCAAGTACTGAGCCCTGAGGGACACCAGCCTTGATAGTTCGCTGTGAAGAGAGCGTGCCTTCGTGTCTGAAACGAAAGGTACGATGTTTTAAATAGGAGGCCACGAGACGAACTAGACGATCGGGGAGACCTATTTTATAGAGCTTGTAGATAAGGCCTGTGTGCCAGACTCTATCGAAAGCTTTGGCTATATCGAAAAAGACCGCGATGGTCTTATGACGACGAGGATAGAAACCGCTGAGGATATATTCCACAATGCGGTGAACTTGTTGGGGACATGAGTGTTTGGCTCGGAAGCCGAATTGATGGGGAATGATAAGAGGGTCGCCGTCTGTGGGAAACAGGTAGCGCCTCATACGACTTTGGATGACTCTTTCGAAGAGCTTGCCCATTGCCTTGAGGAGGCTAATGGGGCGATGGCTGGAGGGGAGGTTGAGAGGCTTGCCTGGCTTGGGAATTCCAATCACAGTAGCCTCTTTCCACGTAGTGGGAAAATAACTAAGGTTGAAGCAGGCGTTGAAGATAATAGATAAAAAGGTTAACACCTGCTCGGGAAAGTGTTTTAGGGCTTGGTTGGAGATGCCATCCGCGCCCGGAGCCTTTTTAGGCTTAAGTCCTTTGATGAGGGATGAGATCTCATCATTGGACACAGAGATAGGTTCAGAGGCCGTGGGGGTGAGCTCCGGCGGCGGACCTCATCCTCCACTGCCTGGACGTGTGAGGGGTCGACGGGTTGAGAACTGGGAGAGCATTGAGCGGCAATGCTATCTGCAAAGCACTCAGCCTTTTCCTCGTCCTCGAAGGCAACCGTGCCGTCGGGACGGGAGAGAGGGGGAGTGTGGGTGATAGCGTCTATGCGGAGGGCTCTAGCCATCTGATAGTACGCTGTGTGAGATGGAGAGATATTCTCCATGAGCTTACTCTTTTCGAGATCTTGAAATTCAGAGAGGCGGAAGCGGAGTTTTCGTTGAAGACGATTGGCCGCGCGCCTATATTCGGGGGGTGGGATATTTTGCTGCTCTCCGGAAAGCAGATTTTTTGGCTTTTATTAGGTTGCTAATATGTAGGGGAAGCCCACTATTGTTAGCAACCGGGACGACCCTTTCGTTCTCCTTAAGGGAGGATTTAATAAGGGTGGAGAGTGAGTCGACCGCGGTGTCGATTTTTTCGGGACTATCTAAGTCCGACGATAGGGAGATGGTAGAGTCCTGTGAGTCCAGAGCTTTAGCTAGGGACTCTTTGAATCCCCTTCCAGTTAGTGAAGGTTTTCGTGTGTGTTGGGGGAGGTGGCTGATGGCCAAGAATGAGGGAGACCGGTCGGTGATCTGATCCTAGATCGTCTAGTGTCTCGATTGCTCCGAGGTTGAGAGAAACTCCTTGGAGTAACGCAAAATCTAACACATCGGGGGCGTGATCGGTGTTATCGGGGAAGTGAGTAACACCGAGAGGACTATGGACGGTAATATCAAGAGACTGCGTGATATCGAGCAGTATCTTGCCACTAGGGGGACGTAGTGCGGCATGTCCATTCAGTATGCTTGGAGTTAAAATCTCCAAACATAATGACTGAGTTGCCTAAAGATAAAATGGCCTCAAAATCCTTTTTGAGGGGATAGGTTCCTGAAGGGATGTAACAGGAGGCTATGAGGATGGACTGATGTCCAGTCATAGCTAGCCTGCATACCGTGGCTTCCATGTTGGTAAGCTGCGGAGTAGAAATGGGCGAGCAATGAAGTGTCTTCTTGTAATAGATGGCCGTTCCGCCGCCTCGGCGGTCGGGTCTGTCGTTACGAAGAAGAGAGAAGTTTTTAATAGAAAGGTCTCTAGTGTCCTTAGCTTTGAGATTAGTTTCCTGTAGGAGGAGGAAATCGACTTCACGATTCCGAAGAAAGAGCTTGAGCTCTGGGAGGTTATTTCGCAAGCCGCGAATATTAAATGATACAAGCGATAAACCCTTAGGTTTGATACGACCGTGAGATCTAGGTAGGTTAATTCTCTCAGTCATTGAAGTTAAGTTAATTAAGTTAACCTAACTTACAACGCTAACAAAAGGTTATTGTGCTCCGCAAGAACGAGGAGACGTTCTTGGGGGGACTTGGCCGCGCGCAGTTTGCGTGATACAACTGTTATTTCCCTAACGTCGATATTCCTAATAGCGGAATATAGCGTGTTGTAGTCGTCGATTGTGGGCTCTGCTTCATGAGCGTACGAGGTTGTCCTCGGTGGGTCTGCCTTTTTGGGCCCCCAGGGAAAGACTGGAGGCTGCATTGGCTTGGAGAAGCCCGGAGGGGGCTGAATTATGCCCTGAGGGGGCCTAGGGGGACCCTGAGGGGGCCTAGGGGGACCCTGAGAGGGTCGAGAGAAGCCCTGGATAGGCTGAGAGGGCCCTGACGGGGCCGTTGATGGAGGGCTGGGAAAGTGCGGTCATTCACCGGCGGTGGAGCTTTCCTACTGGGGCGAGGTTGAGGTGCGCGTGGGCAACCCTTGTAGTTCGCCGGGTGTCCTGTCTGGTTGCACAGGACACAGGCGGGCGGGGATTCGGCGTCTTTGGGCCGGGGACACTCTTTAGTGTTGTGTGGCTCCAGGCACTTCACACACCTGGGTGGGGGCGGAGCAGTTGGCCGCCGCGTGACCATAAAGTTGGCAGCGGTGGCACTGCGCCGGGAAACCGGGCCTATGTGGGGCTCTACCTTCACCCTTGACAGGCCGCACACTGTGCGCACCTGCCGGAAGATGGCTTTAGCCTCCGGCACGTTGGACAAGATTACGAGGGCAAGGTTGTATCTCTTGCCCGTACGGTTGTGCATTTTGTGCACTGCTTCCACTGGGAAACCTTGGGACTTAAGGTCCTCGAGGATTTCCTCGTTGGAGAACTCAAAGGGAACGCCTCGGATGACGGCCCTGACTTTACGCTCTTCAGGGAGAGCGTAAGTGTGGTATGAGATGCGCTCGGCTGTGAATAGCCGGGTGATTGCGCGGAAGTCCTCGATCGAGGTAGGGATTATTTTGATTGCCTCCCCGAGGTTGACTGCATGATCGTATTTGATGCCTGCGTCGTAGCAGGTCTTAGACAGTTGGGTGAACTTTGCCTTGTCTCTTAGGAAGAGACAGGGGGCGGGACTTGCTTCTTCGCCAGCACTGGAGCACAACGAGAGGCTGGTTTAGATGGAGTGGGGATGTCTAGTGACATCAGTGGGACGGGTGCAGCGTCAAGGGCTGCGGAGGTTGAAGGAGCGGCAGGGGCCGCTGAAGTAGGGGGGTGCGTTTCAACGCGGCGCGCTTTCCGTTGCGCTTGGAGGTGACGGTGGTGAAGTTTGACTCACCGGTTCCGTCAGAGTCAGAGGACTCCGATGAACCGGAGCCTAGGGTAGTGGCGGACCTCTTCCGGGAGGTAGACGCCGAGGATTCGGAGCATGCGTACTCCATTTCTAAGGGGGGCAGATTCGAGTTGGGCAAAAGAGTTCCTCGTTTCGAGGTAAGATGCGATTACCGGCGGCGGGAGGTGTGCCTGAGGGGCAGGGGTGGGAGCCTGGGCGGCGATGGTGGCGATGGCGGCGAGGACCGTCTCATTGCCACTTAACCCATATTGGGTAATGAGGGCGGCTAGGGACTCAGTAAAACTGGAGTTGGCCATTTTAGGATAAGAAGCTAAAGGTGAGAAAGCAAAGATGAGGACGGGTCCCTGCTCTCGGTAGAACAGGGACTATATCGCGAGACGTACTACGACACACTATACACGTAATACAAGAATAACAAGAACACAAGAAAATAAAGGAGACAGTAAAAAAAAAAAAAAAAATGAAAAAAAAAATGAAAAATGAAAAATGAAAATGAAAAATGATAATGAAAATGAAATGAAATGACAAGTGAAAATGAAAAATGAAAATGAAAAGCGAAGGTCAGTCAGACCTCTCTGCCCGAAGACAGGGGGCAAGAGCTGTAGCAAAAAAAGTGACTCACCGGCAGCCTCGACGCTGTTCCGCGTGAGCAGAACAGCGGAGGCGCGTGAGAGCGCGACAGCACTACCGTACTGTACGGGAGCGCGGACAGACATCATTCCGCCTGTGGCATCGCTTCCGAGCGGTTGCATCCAGGTAGTCCGCGCTTTCGTTCCTGTACGGTAGTGCTCCCCGCTCTCGCGCCCCCGCTGTCCCGCTCGCGCTGTACAGCGCTGACGCAGTGCTCAGTCCGCCGGCGGCACCGCTCTCGGACGGTCGCCTCCTGGTGGTCCGCGCTCCCGTACGCGTGCGCACCGATCTGCATGTCTTATATAGCCCGATCCAGCGACGTAGCTTCGTGAACAACAAACAAGTCTCACGCCGGGAAACGAAACGTAGATAATTGTATATTTTAAATAGTTTTCATTGGTCATAAAATAAGCAATATAATTGGCTAGGCAAAATATTAATTGTTACCATTGGCAAATCAATAGTGAGCCAGCCATATAAATATAGGCAAGGTTGATGCAAAAGATATTCCATTCCGAATCCCATTCGACAGTACATTCATAAACATAAACAGTAGTTTCATTTCTCCACCTTAAAGAAAACCACTCGGAGTCTGTTAATAGTGGACAGTTCGTCTCCACTATTACAGGTTCAAATGCTGTGTAGCCTCCAATTGGTTAGTTGGGAGACTAGCGCTTATTTGGAGCCTTGAATGTTTAGATAAAAAAAAATATTTGCTTTGGTTTACGCGAAATGTTATGTTCATTGTAGCGATGTTGTTCTTTATAGTTAGGTTAGTTGTAGCGGTCAATTTTCGCTCTAATTTTTCCGCTAAATGTTGCGTAATTAGCCGTTAATTTTTTGTTTGTTTCTCTGCGAAATGTTTCATAGTGTGTTAGCGGTTGTAGGTACAAAGGTTAATTTGAAATGCCTTTGGGATGAGTGTACCTATTTTTGTTACTATATGGATCATTATGTTGTTGTTGAATAGAAAATTGAAATTGAGTAACTAGTTGTGCCGAAGAAAATGAGAATTAATCCTACTTTGTTATCACATTTTGTTAGCATTGTCGGAGATATTTGTTTTGGAAAATATGGTTGCTCCAATAATGGAATGGTTGACTTATGTTGTCGTTTTGTTTCATTTATCTGTTTGATTAATGCGTACCGGGCAATAAGTTTGCTGTAGTTTGTTTCTAGGTTGCATAGTAGTTTGAGCATTGATGCTTTGAGGTTCGGATGAAGCGCAGCATAGAACTGCGTGTTTGTAATAGCTACTCTTAAAGTGTGACTGTTACGTGCGAAGCGCTCGGCTGCGTGACAGGCTCCTCTTATTGATTGTCTCTCGTGCTTTAAATGACAAGAGGTCCCTTTGAGTTTTCAAACGCTAGGAATATGTGACCCGAGAGGAGATCGCTTCATGTTGTACGTAGATTAATTGTACGCGTACACCTATCGAGTAGAATACGAATAGAAATTGGATGTGTTTAACGATTGTTAGTAGAGATTACTGTCATAGTTTGTCACATTTTACATTTTTTCGAAGTAGTTCTTAAATTTGGTTACTTTTTTTTTTGGTTTGTTCTTGTGTTTTTTTATTGTGCTTGGTCGCTGGTAACTCACCATCATCACCGGAATGCGGTTAATTTGCAGCGGGAGTTTTGGAATTTGTCTGTCACTCTTGGGAACATACTTTGTGGTAGATTGAGGGCCACCATACCGCAGCCGATGATGGGTGACTTACCACCCGACCACGTCGAGTTCATCTGACCATCCGCTGGAGTCGGAACCGACTTTGCTGGCCCCCCTACTCGTCAAGTCCTCCGACCTACGACACGCGCGTTCACATCGGGCCTATCTGTGCTTTTCGTATGCCTCGCCACTAGAGCCGTTCGCTTGAAACTTGCAAGCCCACAGCACTGAAGTCTTGTGGCCACGCTGTGGTGCTTCTAATCGCGTTGCGGTTGCCGGACCGGATCCGGCCGGACTGCGAAACGGATTGTAGGGGTGCTAGTAGATATTTGAAGGAGATCGTCGAATTTCTGTCCTGCAACAGGACTTATTGGCTGGCTGCGATGTCCGGGAAGGGCATCCAGGAGAAATTCGACTCTTTGGCTTGCCCAATCTGAGGCCGTGATGCGAGCCTACGCGCAGCGCAGTCACCCCTGTTTGCATCGAGCCGAGAGAGAAGAAGGACGGCGGCAAGACCGGGTGGTCCGCCGCGAGGCTGCAAGACTCTGTAGGCGCGCGGGACCCGCGCCGTTGCGCCGACGTTCCCGGGCAGGACGTTTCTTCGTTGATAACGGTCGAGAGAGTAATATAATTGCGCGTCGAAAGGACGATCTTAAGTTATCCTGTATTAGTGCGTGACTCGATAACTAGGCTTAATTCTTTAGTGTATTGTGCGAAACCGGTTCGCTTATATATTGAGAGTCTCGTTGTGCTGTCTTAGACTTATGTTAATGGAGCGCGCCATTTTGAATTTATTATTGAATATTAGAATATGACCTAGAACGCCTTCCGCCTCGAATTTAATGTCTATTTGATCGCGTTACATGACAGAGGACGGTTAGGAATTTGTAAAGATTAAGGAACCTTTTATGCAGTTAATTGAATCGATGCGGTGTTATACATTGAACTTTGACCCACTGTCCTTGAGTTGTACCGCGTGTCCCTAATTAACGTCGATGGACTTGATTGTTTGAACTTGAAGACAATTAATTGGACAATAAATAATAAGTGATAAACGAAAATACTTTCCTAGAAGCTGAGGTGTCGTGTGGCTGCCTGCCCCTTAGATGGATCCCATATTTGAAGAGAGGCGACGCCTTTGGATCTGCTGTTCTGCAATTAGCGGGGATGTCAGGTTACACATTAAACACGTACTAAACACAACTCCCACACATACCTACTATTTCACCTGAATCTTCCTATGGTTAACCCTACTTCGACGGTAAAAGGTAAGTTTTGTTTGATTCTTTGTTAGCCGCTATAGGTTAATATTGCACAGGTCTTTGACCCTCTCCTTGTTTACCCGTCGAGCTGCATTACCATGGGCCCTAGTGCAGTCAACTATAGTCAGGGTAGCCTGAGGCAGTAACACAAACTTTAGGCCTTCAATCAAAATAATGGCCGCCCTCAACTGTATACTAGTTACAAACAATACTTAAAACGGTTACAACAATAATTATACTATTCCGGCCTCGTTATCACGAAAACAAATTAAGATAACACTGTAAGAGTCTCGCGACGTATAATCGACCCGGGATTCGCGCAAATAAACTCAAGAATAAGCCTCGTTTTCACGTATATTAACGACAAATACAACACAATAGAGGCCATCGTTATTCGACGCTGTAATTATTATGTAACGCCTGACGTCTAATTGGCACGGCCGCAGCGCGCCAAGCTTTCTGCCGACTGGGGCGTTTGCTGTGTGCGTACGACACAGCAAGCCCCCGCCTCCCGCGCAACGCTAACCGTTTCCTCACGCCGCTCGAGACGCGCGTCCGGCAAGCTGCGTGAACAAACCCCCGTCTCGGACATAAGGACTTATTTCCGCGAGTAAATTGGCAACCGGGATAAAAAAAATACAAAATACAAAAATATTTATTCATAACACAAGTCTCATTTACAGTGTTAGATATGGATCTCACCCTTTTAAGTTTGAAAAATCTGTATTAGGATGAGTCCGCTCTTCCTTTAATCAGTAAGTCATGATAGATATGATAGCTGTAATTATAATAGCTGTGAGTGTGTGTATGTGTGTGTGTGTGTGTGTGTGTGTGTGTGTGTGTGTGTGTGTGTGTGTGTGTGTGTGTGTGTTTGTGTGTGTGTGTGTGGGATAGGGTCGCGACGGCACGTTGCAAGACCGTATCTCCAACCAAAATCTCAGCCACTAACGCGACGGAGATGCGCTCTTGCAACCCCAACCACCGACTCAAATCACCGCCCCAGCGTGGGTAAGCCGGAGAGTCGAATTTCCCCTGGATGCCCTTCTTGGATATCGCAGTACCTAAATAAATCCTGTAGCTGGACAGAATTCGACGACCTCCTTCAAATATCTATCCGTGCCCCTACAATCCTTTCCGCAATCCGACCGGATCCGGTCCGGTAAACCGCGACGCTATAAGAAGCGGCCCAGCGTGGCCACAAATGCTTCAGTGCTGAGGGCACTTACAAGTTTTAAGTGAACGGCCTTAGTGGCGAGGCATATGAGAACGCCTTATCCTCTCAGCAGTCCGGGCCAAAATAGCCGCTTTGGCGCATCTGTCAAACCCTAAACGAGTGTTATATTGCCTACGTGGCGCGTGTCATTAAAATGGCAATATCATAATATTTATGTATGGGAACTATATAATATGATATGTTGTTAGAATTATTGTTAAATAAGCTAATAGAATATGTGTAAATGTGTACGTTCACCCTTTTGGTATGTTATAAATTTGGTGGTAAAATTGCTAGAAGCGATTTTTTTCTAGTTTGTTGAATATAAAATGTAATCATTAAAAAATTAAGCAATTATTTCAATAAATATTTACTTCATTTACTATACGATAACACACTTTACAATAATGAATAAAAAAAACACAACTCTACGTACAGTTTTTTCACACCATAAGCTCTACAATAATGTGGGCCACTTAAGATGACCCGAAACAGGCACAAAAAAAGGCACATTTTGTACTTCAATATCGACGACACCTGAGGCACAATGGGCTATAAATCTTAACTTATGCTATAGTTTGGTCTTTGTTCTTAATATAAACAGTTTCAAATATTACAACTATTCAGTTATTAAGAAATGAACGAGTTGTAACAAACACTTGAAAAAGTGACCCTAAAAAAATGCTTTCAAACTTTTGCATTTGTAACGAACAATTTTGTAATTTATTTACATGTGAATGTACATTCCTAAATTTAATAACATTTCCTAAGTTAAAAACAAAACAAATAAGGCATCTTTTATACAAAATTATGTTAGAAATCATCAACTAAAAGTTACACATTCACTACAAAAAGCACCAAGTATGACGTAGTACCCAGCTATGCTAGTATGGATACTTTCTGTGGTGACTTCTTTAATAATTGTAATCATGAACATAAAATTAAAATGAAATACAAATTAGTTATTTTTCTTTGCTTTTTATATTTTTAATTAACATTTGAATGTTATTATAAAAAATGTTTAACAATTCTTTTTGCCAAAATAAAGATTTATATTTTTGTTATTTAGATTTTTTTTAATTTTACTTAATTTGAAGTGACCCTAGCCTAGTGATAGCTTGCGTGCGAGATCCATAATAAAGTTTAAGCAACGCACGCGTTAGCTTGCAACTGGATGGGTGACCGTTTCGTACTTTGAGGCTATTCCAACTATAGCACCGCAACGAGCTAAGGATTATTGCTTAGCAATAAAAACTACTACGTACAAAAAGCAATCTCTTCCAGATAACCTTGGGCTAAGAGTGAAAACAAAGAGTGTTTCACTTGTCAATCAAGTGCAAAAAAATATAATGACATGCACATACAAAAAGTAAAACAATTTATTGACAAAAAAATAAAACGAAACAAATAAAAATCCACACCAAAAATTATCGTAAAAATATACCAACACTGGCATTCCCAAAGTCGTATCCATACTATACAACCTGCTCTCTAAGATGGCGGATTTCATGTGAATAACTTTACAACCCATGTCTGTCCACAACCGCCAGGTGGACGAGAGATTTAAGCAATTTGTTATTTTTAGTTTTATGAAATATTTAATCGAAACTATGCAATTGTAATTATTGTTATGTTTGTAAATAAGTATGTTAACGATATTAAGACAATGTTTACCATTCACAATTGTACTTTTAATTTAAAACAATTGAAGTTAATACGATCATGGTTTCAACATGGCGGTCGAAATGGCAAGCAATGTTTGATAAAATGGAACAATTTATGTACAAATCGTCATCTAATATATTTTATATTAATAGAAAAGTATTTATGACTTACCCATTCATGTTTATCTTTAATATTGACTTCCGAAATCACTTTCAACATTTAATACTTTGCACGTAAACACACGACACCGCGTCACAGAACGAGCAACTGAACGGAATAAATGTATTACTATTTCACAGCTTCTATGGTTGGTTTATGAAGCGTGTGTGATATTAATTGCCGTCTTTGTTTAATTCTCTGCATGTTGTACCAGTTATAGGGAGATACGTATACTTTTACTAGGGCTGTTTCGAATCTGAAGTTTATAAGTAACCAGCAACCTTCTGATGGTTGTGGACAGATGCGTACTTTTTGACAGCAACCTTTAGAAGGTTTTGGACTGACGAGAGGATATATTATGTTAACGTATAATATGTAACAGTCTAGTGTAATATAAAATATTTGGAAAATCCAAGTGCGCACCTCGAACGGTCATTCAATTTTTTTGAATAATGAATTGACTTTTATTAATTGCCGAAATACGTATTTCGTTTAATACTACAAAAATTGTTTCTGTTTAATTAGGACGTCCGTGTAAAATTATTTTTAATTAACTTTTATAATATATATATATATATATATATATATATATATATATATATATATATATATAATGTTATAAATATATATATATATATATATATATATATATATATAATGTTATAAATAATCTTATAACTATGTCAGAAGTATTCATTGAAATCCCCTCTTGGTGTACTTTTTTTATTATATCAGTGAAATATATAGCTGGTGGAAGTGATTTAATTTGTGTGGATGTGATTTTTGATTTGGTGAAAATAGAGCACTTTATCTTCATTTTGCGGTTGATGTGTCATAGTACGATTTATAACGGGTGTCCAGTGGCAGATTTCAAATTTTGAAGACTTGTAAAAAAAACTACACCTTTATTACAAAGTACATTTGTTATAATATTAAGACAACATGTGCGGATTTCATTTTTTGAAAACCACGTTTTCCAAATGGCGACCATCGATCCAGACACACTCCTTAAGTCTATCACATATGTTTTTAAAAACGCGTTAACAAAGCGACTTGGGAATTCTGCTAATTTCTGCTCGAATATTTTCTTTATGTATTGTCACAGTGTTCGGACTTGTTTTGTAAACGACAGATTTTAAGTATCCTCCTAAGAAATAATCACACGGAGTTAAATCTGGTGACCAAAGCGGCCACGGTATGGTGCCATTTCGGGAAATGTTTTTTCCAGTAAATAACTGCCGCACTGCATTCATCGATACACCAGCAGTATGAGCTAAGAATCCGTGATACTAGAACGACGTGTTTCAGTTGAAATATGGCGTATTCTGCAATCATATTCCAAAAGATTACTTATAATCTCAGCATATCTCTCCGAATTCACTGTTACAGTGTGGTCACGTTGATCTTCAAAGAAATACAGCCCCATTATGACAGACGCAGATATTGCACACCCCGCTGTAACTTTAGGTTTATGTAAAGGTTCTTCATACATTTGTCGTGAGTTGGAAATATCCCAATAACGAAAATTTTGCCTATTTACATATCCTCTAATGTGAAAATGGGCTTCGTCACT
>CAJQZP010001256.1:0-75000 GCA_907164705.1 Parnassius apollo
GGAATAAGACAAAAAATATTTCGAAGACATGTGAAGTTCGTCAACACGCATTTGGGCGCGCGGCGGACACTTCCTTGCCCTAAACCCTTTCAGAAAGAGGGGAGGCCTGAGCCCAGCAGTGGGACGTATATAGTATGTAACTTTACTTTTACTTTTACATACAATTGTAGCAACCATTATATTATAAACATAATCATCTTTACATCATACCTAAAATCCACTGCTGTACACAGGTCTTTCCCAAATAATGCTAAAAAGCACATTATTGAGTCATCTGATTTTTTTTTATAGGATAGGGTGACAGACGAGCACACAGTCCACTTGATGGTAAGTGGTTGCTGTAGCCATAGACATCTACATCTATCCTCGATTACGAATCAAAATGCGGATACGTTGTCAGTACGATGAAATGCCTTGTTTCCAGTAAAATGGGTCTCTTGTTCTCTACACTCACTATACGAATCACAGCAGCGTTAAGGTGCTATTTTACGCTGATATTCTGTGAGAGCGTGGCCCTAACCCGCCGAGCCGACCCAAACGATACCACTAATATAGCTGGATCTCTTCCATGTTAACAATTCAGCATCAGCATCTATTGACTTCCTGCTTCTAATATCAGATCTTCACTCCATCCAGTAAAAGGTAGTCCTAGACTTCGCTTACCGGTACAAGGCTATCCCTCGATAACCATACTTCTCCATCGACTTTTACCTCTTCTACTGATATGGCTGGTCCCCTACCGCTTCAGCTTACTGATCTATTGGACTATGACACTTACTCTGGTTCTATTCCAGATATAGTAAAGTCACGCAACCTATATACGTCCCACTGCTGGCCATCTCTCATTTCTGAGACGGTTTTAGGTCAAGAAAATGTCATGTCTTCGAATTATTATTTTTTCTTATTTCTTAGACATGCAGGTTTCCTTACGATGTTTTCCTTCACCGCCGAGCTCGTAGTAAATCGTTACCTAAAATTGCGATTACCAATTTCATTGATGCCGGCCGGGATCGAACTTGAGTTACTCGCGTACTATAAAATTTACAGCGAGCGCTTAGATTCTAAGCTTTGTGTGACTTGGATATTACACATGAGTTTTATTTTATTTAATTGACGTTGAATACAATAATTATGTTTTAATTTTTTTATAATATTGAAGTCGATTGTATAAATTTCTTAATTTTATCACTTGTATATTTGAAAGATAAAAAACAATGGTCAAAAATGGAGGAGGCCTTTACCCCTGCGATAGGGGTTCTCATTAAATTAACTCAAACTCTAATATTTTCTTTATTTTAATTTAATAGTGATAATATGTAAATAATCAAATTATATAATGAAAAATGAAAAATACGTTTTTAAATTATATTAATCATTAAAAATAACAAATTCAAATTAATTATGTAACTAAATATTAATTAATTATGTAAATGATTTGTTAATATGTTATGATTTGTTTATTATTGTTGCATGTAAACATATAATATCTATTGTAAAACAGCATGAAAAATGAGAAATAAAAGGGTTATTTATTTATTTATATTTGAAAGAAATTAAGATACAGCTGGCAGTAAGCAATGCTACACCTATACAAGCGGCTGCCTTTATTTTTGAAGTGATAACTTTTTTAGGCACATTGGGCATCTTATCAAACCGTTTAAAAGTAAACTTAAATCATATTTGTTAAATCAACCATCCTTATTGTAGTAGGTACTTCTGTTAGAATAATGTGATTTAATATTTTAATACATCTTTTTTGACGACTCTCTAGCGTAGATAAACCCCTAGAGGTTTATATGCTAGTATTGTACTGGATAATGTAACAAAAGTATGGATAATAAATTTAAAAAAAATCGCATGACCGTCATGCTCATATACGTGTGTACATATGTATATTTATAAACTTGTTTTTATTATACTGAGTGATTTTTTAACGCCTGGAAAAAATAAGGTGTAACAGTTGAACGGATTACAAGCCTATGTCACTGATATTTTACATTTTTTTTCATTTTACATTAACATTTTACGAAATTGATCTATCAGTAAATATTAGTAATTTGAAATAAGCTTTCGGTACCAAAAAATAACAACAAACTTTTAGAACTAAATAAACCAATTAAAAACTATCTAAATTAAAATAATACGTACACAATTAGGAGTATTTATTGATAGAACAATTCCATAATATCATAATGTAAAAGCAAAAAAAAAAGTAAAATATCAGTGTCATAGGCTTCTATTCCGTTCACCTGTTACACCCTATTATTTTTCAGATGATTAAAAATCGTCCGTATAGATAATAATTATCATCCTTTTTAATGCAAAACAGCTCAATAAAGGAAATAATAAGTGTTTAACTTCCTAAGAAAATATTTCTCCAATAAATCTCCAAAAAAATCCAAAAATAATGTTTACAAGTTTGTGAGCCTAAGAAGCACTGAACACAATTACTCTCTAATATAAGCGGATTCTGGAATGGATGAAGGCCCGTGATACCTAGCCCAAGTGAAGCGACGTCTCAGCGATGAGTTCGATCACTAAAAGCTATTGGGCCCAATGGGACAGTTTGCTGATTCAGGATGGAGTCCTGTGCCGTAAATGGGAAAACGGTCGAGGAGACAGCTGTCGTTTGCAAATGGTTGTCCCTAAAGCTAAAGTGCTGGATGTTCTACAGCTGTACCGTAATGGTTGTTCAGGAGTCCCTCTCGGAATTAAACGAACTATACTGAAGATCCGAGAACAGTTTTACTGGATCCATTATCGTAACAATGTCGAGGATTGGTGTCGCACGTGTACAAGTTGTGCGGCTGTGAAGGGACCTCAGACTCGTAGTAGAGGAGCATTGAAATTGTACAATGTTGGTGCACCATGGGAGAGGACAGCCCTTGACGTTGCGGAGCCGTTTCGAAAAGATGTAAGAGGTACTCCTAAGCTCGTCCATGTGGATCACCTGGCGCGTTATTATGGGGCCGATAATGCTCGGGACGAGAATGTCTTAGGAGGGGGCAGTGTTGCGCGCCTAAGTTGACTTCAGATATCTGGCACTAGTGCCATCTAGTGTCGGGGACCAGAGCGAGGAGGGCTTCCTAGAAAATGTCAATCTTGAATTTTCGACCAACAGCGCCATCTAGTATCGAACAGAAGAATTAAGCCTTCTAGAAGCCTCACACTCGAACTTTCTGCGTCTGGTCGGTCAGCGCCCGTATTTACTGGAATATTCTGGATGTTTCCGTGGAAAAGGCGTATTTAAAGGCGCTGCAAGACGCGATCGGGGCAGTATTGAATTTGGCGAGACAAGCGAAGCTTCGGAGCGAAATAAAGCGAATCAGTGTGATTATTAGTGTTTTAATTTTTAATTGAGTTCGGCAATAAAAGTGTAAATTTTGGTAATTCAATCGGCAGTTTTTATTGTCACGAACCTCGAGCTCATAACAATACTATAATTTTTTTATTACATATAGTTATTAAGATTATCAAAGCATAAACTAACCAAGTTTCTACAGATAAATTAACTTGTAAGCAACAACTAATATCAATAATAACAAACTTTTACCTAAACGATAAATAAGACTAAGAAATAAAGTACATTATGATTGATTAATATACACCGTGGCGGTGTAAGAATATCCACTACCTCATATCGTCCCTTGGGTGTCATAAGAGGTGGTAATGAAAAAATATCAATTAAGTTTTTACGTGGTAGAGCCATGCTGCAATTATATTAGTAGTATAGTTGTAGCACGGGTCGGCTCGACCGGGGAAGGACCACGCTCTCACAGAATACCAGCGTGAAATAGTAGCTTAATGCTGCTGTATTTCGTATGGTGAGTGTAGAGAACCGGAGACCCCTTTTTACTGGAAATGAGGCATTCCATCTCAGTCCTCACGGGTGACAACGCATCTGCATTTTGATTTGTAATGGAAGATAGATGTAGATGTCTATGGGCCGCAGCAACCACTTACCATCAGGTGGACTGTGTGCTCGTTTGTCACCCTATCCTATAAAAAAAAAAATTTTGTCTCCACGACACCAAGTTTGCTTCACAGAACGTACATATAGTGAACTGGTACAATGGGTAGTATAAATACCGCGGCGCGATCGCGGTCTGCCTCCTCTTTTCCCGGTCCACTCCCTCAAGTGCTGACAATGAGGCCTTAGGTTCAAGTCCCGTGTCGGGAAAAAAATCATTTATTGAGTTTTCCGTCAAGAAATTATTAGTGGCTGTCCGGAGTCAGGTATTTTGCGGTGTTTCATTCACCTCCGTGTCTCGGAAAGCACTTAAAGCCAATGGTTCTGCCCTTGATTTCTCTCTTGTCATGTCGGATTGCTGTACCATCGAACTATGAGAGTGACGGCATAGAGAGTGCACCTGTGCTTGCGCATACACTTGGGCGCTATAATCTTGTTCTTCACCGATGACTAGTCTTCGCTGGCCGCCATGGCCTGAATTCGGTCTGGAGGACATTATTATAATTATAGCTTACCAAAATACCAGTGCTTGATATATACCGAGATATAACCGAGAAAGGCAGCAGCATTGATAACAGTTGAAAACAAGACAATGCCGACCCCAAGGGTAGCTACATCCTGAGGAAATCTATGGCAGAGGATTATGCTCAGTAGTGGACTTTTAATGGGCTAGAAAGGCAAAGGTAACGAGACAAAATTCCAACAATTTTTTTCTTTTGAATTGTCCAGGGCTTACAGCAAATATGTCAATTTTGAAAAACTATTTTTTTTTAATAGAATAAGGGTGACAAACGAGCACACAGTCCACCTCACGGTAAGCGGATGTTGTGGCCCATAAGTATCTACATTTATCCTAGGCTAAGAATCAAAATGCTGATGCGTTGTAAAAAGGGTCTCTGTTTCTGTACACTCACCATACGAAACACAGCATTAAGCTGCTATTTTACGTCAGTATTTCGTGAGAGGATGGCCCTTCCCAGTCGAACCGACCCATTTGGACTACAATCACTACATAGCTGTAGCATGGCTCTACCACGTTAATAAAAACAATTTCACTAATTTTAAGAAAAAACATAAACATTCCAGCGCTTAAAGTAGCTCATATCTTTTATTTCTAGATTCAAGTCTAAAATATGCCTTGGAAAACATGCTAACAAAGTTCCAATGTAACTACGAGATGAGTGTAGATTAACGTGTGGAACCGAGACAGAATATATTTTAGACGATATTTGAAAGAGACAGGGAGACTTTGTCAGAAAATAGAACAAGCGATTTTCTTTCTTTTATATTTAATGTTGTCCAACGCGAAGTTTAAAACGCTTAAATAGAACAAATTCACTTATATTGCAGTTGCGAGAATTATCTACAGTTAAACTCCACTTTTAGAACATTTTATTTGACGCGCATTTTCTTTGCTAATAAAAAGCAAGGGTTTTGAAAAAAAAAACAATTTTACACGCGGTAGAAGTGAAACATCCAGAAAATTGCGACTGAAAATTGATTTGTAATATCCATCTCCTTTATTTTACCAATTTATTAATCTGTGACTTTATGGTTAAATCATTTTATCGTACAAAAATTATTGGACACTTAAAGTGGTACGTAAAATAGATGACTTAAACACGACTGACTAATTTGATACAAATCTCTAAGTTATATAAAATCGTAGATTGTTGTCGAATGGATTGGATATGATCCTTTTTTTCAATATGGTTAATTTTATTTATATTTATTTAATAAATTCGTTAATTTTTTCATCCGTTTATTTTAACAGTTAACAGAGTGCTTTCCTATCGGCTCGATTCACTGGCGCTGCGAAGAGATGTTGCATCTTTTTGCATTTCCTTACGTACACCACGGGGAGTGATCTGAGGAATGGTTCGGTTTTACCCAGCCGCCAAATTTCATGAACGCACTACGCGACAAACGTCCCGATACCATTCACACTATCTGGATGCTTGGCGGTCCACCACTGTACGTTTCACTAGGAGTTTTCTTCCGCGTACGACCTCTCTGTGGAATAGTTTACCACCGACGATTTTTCCGGACCGATCAAAAGAGCTTACTCCTTTCTAAAGGGTGGCAACGCACCTGCGGTATTCACTTATCATCAGGTGAACCGTATGTTCGTTTGCCCCCTTTTCCATAAAAAAAAAACAATTTTCTCAAAACCGTTTGGAGCAACAAAATCGCGATTTTGACAACTAATTACCAACAAATAAGCTACAAATTCTTCCTCTCACAGTCACACACAATCTTTATACAGCTGTTTTAGAATAAATATTCAAGTCTTTATTTAAGTAATTATACAAATACGAGGAATTTTTTGCCTGTTGCCGTCTAGCAAATGGTATTTTAACCAGATCACTTGGAGATACGTAAGTTTTTCTTCTTTTATTTTCTAATTCAGGGTTACATGCAAGGAACTTGTGTAGTTTAAGAATTATATTTAAGAGGGCATATGCGTTTCGCGTCGAAAACTACATGTTTTATGGTTTTTCCAAAGGCGATATCGTAACGACGTGAGGAGATTATTTGCTGAAAATTAGGGCTTTAAAAAGATGAAGTATTTATTTAGTACATAGCAGTGCAAAATCATAGATTTTAATAACGGTTTTTTTAGGGCGAAGACAATCTCTTCACTGTGTTTTACGAAAATATGCATCAGAGTTATCTTTCAGGTTGAATACAACCATTATTATAAGCTAAAATACTTTATTTTAAGCGTTATTATAATGAAATATATAGTCTTTTAGGGTATAGCAAAACCTAAATTACGATAATATTTCGATTTAATATTAAAAATAATATTATAAAATCACCAAAACTGTCTACTTCAATGTAATTTTTTTCCATGTATTTGCTTATAAACATATCTATTTTAATTATTTTATCAAAATACATGTAATGTTAAATATCCAAAAAAATTTTAGCTCGTTTTATTTTGTCAATTATTTTATATAATTATTTTAAAAATACTATAAAACATAATGCGCAGACACCGCGCGATCGCGTTGATACACCGATAGGGCTATACTACACCATACTATAACTAGATACCTATAGCACCATCGAGCATTTTAAACGATTCACTTTTATAAGCGATATTTTTGGTAGTAAGTAATTTTGAAATATGTTTATGATTGTAATATTTAAATATGAAATGATGTAATGGTGGCAAATTTTCATTTCATACATATTTTTTTTAGAAATGAGTAATTGAACGTAAGCAATTCGGATCAAGTAAAAATACAAAATCGTTGGCTTTCACCTTTGGCTCCGTGGCGGAGTGACTTGGTAATGATTTGTAGCGCTGAGCGCCGCAGGTTCGAATCCCACATGGAACAAAAATTTGTATTACCTACAAATAATTGTTCCAGGTCTGGATGTTTGTCCTTGTGAAATTAATGTATTTAAACTGCCCCAACGATGTATGTACTTAGGAAAAATTCCTAATGTGGAGATAACGTTATGATTAAACAAAGACATGCCATCAAAAACATAACTTGTAAAATAACCAAGTCTCGCAATGATGATACGGCCATGTCGCTGTTTTGGTCTACATGGCGGGGCACTACCGTGCCCCCAGATATAAAACATATGAGCCGTGCTTGAGTTGAGTAGCTCAATGGCATAGTGCTCGCCGTAAACGCGAACAATCCGGGCTCGATCCCCGCTAGTGTTGCCAGGTGTCCCGATTTGCGCGGGACGTCCCGATTTTCAAAGGTCTAGTGACACGTCCCGATTCATCATTGATCGGGACGCCAAATGTCCCGATTTTCACTAACCTTCTTATTCTATACTTTAATCCATAATTTTGACAGCATAAATGATTACATCTGTTAGCTACTACTACATTAAAATATTTTTACTACGACATTGTCTCACCAGTCGAAAAAAAACCACAAAAGTTTTAAACAGAATTATATTAAAATGAGTGATTTGAAATGTTTTAATTTGCCTAAAATGAAAAAAAGTTCAGTTTTTACGATGTTTGGATGAAAAGTTATTCGTTTATGAGATCAGACCCGAATAATAATTATAAAGCACAAAAGTAAAGTAAAGTTATAGTCACAATTTCTCGCATTACTCACATACTGTGATATTTACAGTGAGCGTTGACCACCTGAGCTACCACGACTCTCAATAAAGCACAAAAAAGGCTACAAAGAAACCTATATTTTGTAGTCATTGTAGTTGTCCGGATATGAAAACCAAATCCCCGATTATTTTTACCTTCCGTCCCGAAATTTTACTTGCTAGACCTGGCAACACTAATCCCCGCCGACACTAATGAAATTGTTAGTTTGATGAATTATGTTTACATTATAAAACAGAACAAAAGTTTATCAAATGATATATATTTTATACAATACATATTTTTCAATTAGAACATATACATATTATAAAATACTAAATAGGGTGAAAATGTAAAACCGACTTCAATTTACTAAAAGAATAAAACAATTTCCACATATTAGCCTCCGATTTCTATACACTATATAAGCCATTATATAGAAATTATTTTTTTTATTATTTTAGTTCCAATAGTATCAAAGACAGGTATATAATCAAAGATCAAAGTGATTCGTAGTCGTCGTTAGGCAACTATTATAGCCTCACGCTCGTCCTGACACGCACACAGAGATAACATTGTAGTGTGCGTCAATATTACGCCGTTCCAAAGCGATCGCGTAGATTTCGACTTGGACATATTTGAATATGCGCTCTTAATAAGTTTAACTTCTGAACTGTAAGAATCACACAGGATGTATAAATTTGTAAGGCTTAAAATTCATAACCTTCATTAATGATCTTTGAGCTTCTTTCTAAATCCAGACGGACAGAGATAGAGAAAAAAAGAAAGTAACTTAATAAAAACGCGGTGAAAACCAAATTACGTCCATTTAGCGAGAAAGAACCAATAACGGGTGTTAATTTCTCACCGCACCTCGGCTTTGCGATAAAAAAGAATTTCATTACCAACTGTACCAGCTACCGCTCCATAGGCGATCCGTTTCGGCCGATATAACGCTAATTCCGACTTCACACGAAGCTACCGGCGTAAGCGTTCAGACATACTAATTTACTCGCCTAAGTACTTGAAAAGTCGACTTAACATTTAGCTGAAAGATACGATTTTTTCTTTTTATCACCGTGTCGTAATAGCTCAGGATTGAGCTTTGGAATGCTTAATGGTCTCAAACGTTATTGCAGTGCTTCAAGCAAGTTTGCCGAAGCGTGAATTAATACGTTTAATGCCATTCAAAGATTTACAATCACAACATTCATGACCAGGGTTGGTAGGTGTAGAAACAAGATAATTAGAGAGTTAGCGGTAAAATTGCCGGTCACTGCCTTATATCGAAAATAGCTTAAGATGGATGTTTGACGTGACGGTTACCTCCATTTAAACTGAGATATTATTATAATATAATTATTTTTTTTAATTTTTAGTAATTCTGTACTATATTGACTTTTTTGTTGGTAAGTTATATGGGTGCAACATGCCTGAAATAAAGTGAATTCATTTATTATTTATTTATTTAGCTCTCGCTGTATACTTTACAGTATGCGACCAACTAGAGTTCGAGTCCCGCCAGTACACAATGAAGTTCATAATTTCAATTTGATTTACTGGTTTATCTCTTGCTTGGCGGTGAAGGATGATATCGTGAGGAAAGCAGTTAGTCTGAGGAAAAAAATTGAGGAAATCTAAAGTTCGATAACACGTACTAGAACATGCGTGGTGGATTAATTAATATGAGGCCTGTGTCAAGCTCTGGGACGTATATTATAGTAATCTTCCCGTTTGTACGTATATTATAGTAGGCCTCCCTAGCTTGTCTACAGCCTACTAGATTTTCCTAAGCTGAGCATGTAGATTATTGAAGTTTCTATGTACCAGTGAACGAAAATACCCAAAGGGGATTGGTATTATTGATTCTGGCCCTATAGCGGCCAGATCCAATCCCCATCTAGCCAGCTCATCTTCCGCATCATTACCTCCGGTTCCACTGTGTCCCTTAGTTCATTACAGTCACATTGCTGTGCTTACATACCTCATTCAATCGTTTAAGGCATTCAAATAATTAATCCCGAATTCACCACATTACAACTCAGAGCTTGTAGTACCCTTATACTGTCGGTTTCTGTTATTCTGATGGAAAAGTCTTTTACCTTCCTTGTATCTATTGTTATGGCCGATGATACCCATACATTCCACTCGAAAGACTGTGTTATGGGTACCCAGCAGTGTACATATGTGGATGTTAAGGTCTTCAGAGAAAGTTCCAGATCGTAAACCTTCATTTGTTTTAGAACCATCCGTGAAAACTCTAAGCTCTTTTGGGTTTACTCCCTCCAGCTGGTCAGTTTCATTTAACTGTAATCTTATACTTCTTATCGAATACAAAATGTTTTGGGATCTTATTATACTTGGCTTGTAATATAGGAATTTTTGAGTAAATTCTATCAACTATACCTGTATGAGGGACTTAAAAAGATTTAGGGATTTGAGTCTAATGGCAGCCAAAGTTGTGCTTGGTCGGCTTCTTGTTGTATGTGTGGATAAAGCGGGGCTAACTAACTAGCTAGCTAATGTAGTTTCTCATATATAATAATAATAAAATCTAGACAGTGTATCAATGTATCACAACGAATATAACATATTGATACTTAATTGGAAATAGATGTCTATGGGCCACAGCATCCACTTACCCTCTGGTGTACTATGTATCTGTTTGTCACCTTTATAATATAAAAAATAATATAGGTGGGATTTATTCTTTCCTCTCATAATATTTCAAGTGATTTGACTATATTACCGTGGGTATATTATTCATCTGTAACTAGGTCAAATTCTTAAGATGATTGTGATGATTTATAGACGAGTGTGATGAGTTATAGACGAATAGCAATCACCGTTGATTACTATTAAAATACGGTTGCAATTTTGTCAGACGATAGTATATACTTTTTTTGGGTTACAGTTTAAATTAAAACCACTGTACTTGCCTTATTCAATAAAATTAAAATTAAATAAACTTAATCATACCAAAAAATAACAGTGGTCCCAAAATCAGACCCTAGGTGACATTAAAAGGCTGTAAAAGGGCTTGTTCTCTGATGAAATAAGTAGTAATAGATTAACTAAAAATTAAATTTTAATTTGTTTTGCTTAATAAGAAAAAAGTCTACTTTGGCAATATCTATTTTTCCGATTTGGCCTTACAATAGAATTAGTACCATATTATCACTTTTTCAATTTTATTTTTTTCACTAATCAATTTTTTTATAATAGTAATATACATTATAATACTTAGACAATAGATGTGGAAGTTTGATGTCTGTAGCACAGTTTTAACTAACGCAGGCTTCAGAGCTCAAAAATAATTGTAACTATAATGTAATGTATGTTAATAAATTTCATTTCATTTCATTTACCATCCCTATTTTCCCTCTAACTTAATGTGTTAGTGTATAATCGCCACTACAATCAACAATTTAAACGGCCCGGCGCGGTGCTCAATGCTTTCAAGTTTTTTGGGTCAACTCAACTACTATATCTCTTTAGGAACTTGTTTATTGGTGTTTTTTTTTTTAATTAGTTTTGTTTACTTTTTGTCAATAATGTTTTGGGGAGGAATTGCTAAAGTAAACTGCCCGTGATATTATGTAAAATTAGTGGGAATCGTTTGCAGGTGAGAATGGTTTGTTGATGGAAATCACTTCGCAACTGCGTTATGTATATTCGTTATTATAGTATCTCTGTCTCGGTCTTGTAGCCGTAAACACTATCGATGATCACGATGTCTCGTGCTCAAATCCCGGATTGAACCAAACATCCACCATCATCGGACAGGTTTTGTGTGATCACAACATATTTGTGTTATTTGCTGTAGAGACCATCGGTCCGTGGGGTCCAAGTGATAAGAGGACTGGTTATTTTTTTGTTCAATGGATAACTATAGCCATTCAGCGGGGAATAACACTATATCGCGGAGAGTGGGACATTATTATATTGTAAGTTTTTTTTTATAATGATTTTTTTAATATATAATATTTAAATTTTTTTTAATTAAAATAATTGCACTCATGATTTTTTATTCAAATAACCAGTTCTGTTTTTTCTATTATGTCGGTAAGATCAAAAAATATTATTCATATTTCATCAGTATGTAATTTTACCTAAATATAATTTCGAAAACACACGATTTCCAAAAAAATACCGAGCAAAGCTCTTCTTCTTTCTTTTCTTTCTTCAATTCATCCAGGTACTTAGAGTATTAATAATGGTAAAACTTATGAACTAGAAATGGTAGTAATATATCGCTATTAGCGATTTCTACCTGATAAAGCGATCGTAAAAGGATATTTCAATATCATATTTTAAGACCAGGTTGGACAAAAATGTCGTATTTAGACACGATTTTGATGCTAAAAACATTACTATACTTATATATTTTTATAATATATTATTATAATACTTCGTGAAATAGTGTATGCACGTGGCTGAAATACTCGATTAAAATATTTTTGTCGAATAGGCGTTTAAAATAATATATTAATTGTTCTCGAGTGGCAGCCTCCCTTCCTATCTACAGACGAACTGTAGGGGTGCCCCCTACTCGAATTCGACGTATGCAGGTGACTCAGGACCGTGCTGTGTGGTATTCCTTGGTCGAAGCCTATTCTCAGCAGTGGTTTTGTGAAAGGCTGAAAATAAATCATTGACATGCAACTTCTAGTTTATTAAGCGATCACCACTTAATATATTTCGATAATATGAAAGTCATATTATTCAATTAGATTCTTTAATGGAAAATTTTTGATATAGATCCTGTTTTTTGCTGATGATAAGTATAAACGTGTCGAATTTAGCAACTATTTGTCCATCGAATGTTGCACCCCCACACTTCGTGCTGGACAAATATGCATGCAGTGGAGAAGGAGTGCTCAAGCCTTCTAATTATATCTTAACGTATAGTGAGTGGCGTTGTAAGAATATCCACTAGCCCAGCTCTTCTCGTAGGTCTCATAAAAGGCAAGAGAGGGAAACTGAAACAGGCGATGGGAAATACCATTTTCCTGATAAAAACTTTAAAATCTGCGTTTGCCAACCCACCCGCCAAGCGCGGCAACTATAGAAAATATATAAAAAGGGCAGATATCTCCCCTATGAGGCAATCTAAAGGGGAGCAGGCCTATTTTATAGACTGTAATGGATGGTTGTATAGAAGATGGTAGATTACCAGGAACACATGACCCACTGAGAGGTGGAATTATTAAATCAACAGTAATATTACAACTATGGTAAATATCCGGTTATGAGGCAATCCATGGGGAAAGCTCTTGTTCAGAAGTAGTCTTTTATATGTTGTAGGATTGTAGCAGTAACACAACATTACTATTTAACAATATATTTATTGCTTTTCGAAGTATTCTCCGCGAAATTTGACAAATTTTTCCATACGATGGAACCAATCATTGAAGCAACCATTCCATTCGGAAGTTGGGGTCTCCAAAATGGCCGTTTTGTAGGCGACCACAGCTTCTTCAGGTGATGAAAATCTCTGTCCAAGCAATTTATTCTTTATTTTTAGGGAAAGTATAGAAATCACTAGGGCTTTTATCGGCGCTGTACGGCGGATGGTCTAATAATCCTATATTTTCTTGCTCTAAAAACTCTTTTGTTCTGTGTGCGGTGTGAGAACTCGCATTGTCGTGATGGAGGATGATGCGGCGGTTGCAGTTCTCTTTACGGAGTTCAGAAACGACCTGTGGCAAACAAATGCTAGCATACCATTCTGCATTAACCGTTCTTTTGTCCTTCATGAGGAATAGTCGTAACATGGCTGGTTTTGGAGATAAACGTGGCCATCATTTTTTTTGCAACACTCCGTGAACGAACAATTTTTGTTGGCTTGAACTCATTTTCGAACACTCAAACTCGTGACTGGTTTTTTGTTTCGGGATCGTACGCGTATATCCAGGATTCGTCACCTGATACGATGTTGTATACGGCATTTGAGGATCCTGCGTGGAATTTTTCGAGAGTTCTGACGCACCAAGTAACACGAGCCACTTTTTGCTCTTCACAGAGCGAATGCGGTATCCATCGGGAAAAACAACTTTTTTACACCTAATTGTTCATGCAAGATTATTTGTATTTAACTCATGCCAATGTCTAAAGTTGCCTAAATTTCGCAGAATGTCACATGTCGATCTTCCTCAATCAGCTTACGCACAGCATCAACGTTTTCTTGGGTGACTGCAGTTTTTGAACGACCTTGACGAGGATCATAACTGAGCTTGACATATCCACGTTGAAATTCAGCAAACCAGCGATAAATTGTGGTTTTAGATGGGGCTTCATCACCAAATGCAGAAATCATCCGGTCAACACACTGTTTTTGTGTTAAACCACTTCGAAAGTCGTAATAAATCATCGCTCTTGAATTTTCTCGAGTCAATTCCATTTTCTCAACGACTAAACAAGTTTGACAAAACCTTGCGACAAGACCGAGAATCTTTTTTTAAATAAATAAATGGTATTCGATTTTTAAAACCAAGGAGTTTTCAATTAAAAAGATTTTAATATGACAGGAACAGTGGAAATATTACATTCCCGATACTTTTAGTGCAGCCTAGGTATGGTGACAGGTTTTGACCGTGTAATAGCGGAGTAAGAATATCCACTAACCCATACCGTCCCATGGCTGTCGTAAGAGAAACAAGCTAGGGGATTGCAGCAGGATCTTTCCAGTAACCACTTAAAACAAAATTAAAAACTGCGTTGGTCCACTCGCCTGCCGTGGCGTAGCAACAATTTGTTTTTTTATTGTATTTTTATATAGAATAAGGGTGACAAACGAGCACACAGTAGTGGATGCTGTGGCCTATAAACATCTACATTTATCGTCGATTAAGGATCAAAACGCAGAGGCATTGTCACCCCTGAGGACTAAGATGGAATGCTTCAAATCCAGTAAAAAAAGGGTCTTCGGATCTCTACACTCACCATACAAAACACAGCAGCATTAAGCTGTTATTGCACGCTGGTATTCTGTGAGAGCTAGGTTCTTCCCCGGCTGGGGTTGGCATTCGTGCTACAACCATAATATAGCTGCCCCTATGAGGCAATCTGTGAGGAGGATATGGAGTTTTGATAACTACTGTTGCGTTTCATGACGTCGGGCTTAAAATATCCAGACACGGCAACGGGAAGTAGCATCGAATGAATAGAACAGAATAGGTGAGGATAGGATAGGATAAGATAACATAGCATAGAACACGAAGGAATCGAATGAAAGGGAATGGCATAGAATGAAATGGAATGAGAAGTAATTAAATGAAGTGGGATTGAATGGAATAGAATAAAACACAATAGTTTTTACTCAATATAGAGTAAAAACTATTGTGTTATGTTCTGGTGTAGAGAATGAGAGTCGTTTTTACTTTTACCACTGATTCGGGAAAAAACTTCTACCCATAGAACAAGATACCTAACGGGACCTTTTTCAAAGTTAATTATATAAAAAGAAGGTTGTACAAACGGACGGAGTGCTAGACGTCTGGTTAGTTTAGGTTTGGAAGAAGACGGGGGCGGGGGTCCCCGTGACCATGGGTGCTGTAAAGTGCTCGAAACGCCGAGAATATAAAATAGTTCATATACGCGATAAAATCCGTACAAACAAGTTTTTATTTAAATGTGTAGTGTTCGTAAATATAAAAAATCATTAAGAAGAATAAGATATTAATATAAAAGACACAGCGGCTTAAAATCGGACTGAGTTTATTTTTACAGCACAACGCAATCAATGATTTGAAAGCTTCGCCCGCACGAAACAACTATTTGTATAGCCTAATAAAGTAAAGTAAAGTTACAGCCTATATACGTCCCACTGCTGGGCTCAGGCCTCCCCTCATTTCTGAGAGGGTTTAGGGCAAGGAAGTGTCCGCCGCGCTGCCCAAATGCGTGTTGACGAACTTCACATGTCTTCGAAAATATTTTTTTTCTTATTCCTCAGACATGCAGGTTTCCTCACGATGTTTTCCTTCACCGCCGAGCACGTGGTAAATCAGCACTTAAAATTGCAATTAACAATTTCATTGGTGCCGGCGGGGATCGAACCCGGGTTACTCGCGTTCTGTTATATTTACAGCGAGCGAGCGTTAACCACTGATAGCCTACAGGTAAATTATTCCGGGTCTGGATGTTTGTCCTTGTGCAATTTATGTTTTTTTATGTTAGACATTTAGGGTTACGAATTTAAAACATTTAGTTAAACCAATGAACCAATTTAGATATAGCATTATTTACTTCGTCATATTTTAGTAACACTCGATTTAATTCGAAAATTTATGAAGTATTGTCAGTAAATAACACCGTAACAAGAAACAGAAAGGGGCCGAGAATTAAGCCCTGAGTCACGCCCTTTTTTGTACTATCGACACGGAAAAACTCATACTATGTACACTGTCTTCAGGAAACAAGAGAAAATCCCAGTGTATTTTTAAATAAAAATGTCGAACGTCAAAACAGAGCCAACCACGATTCGGAACCGAGTTTCATAATAGCACTGTTTTTCTAATGAGATTAAATAATAACAAAGGAGACAATTTCTTTTTGTATGGAAAATGGGCCCACCACAAATTGTGACGTAACACGAAATGCCTGTTGATTTATTCTATATATTCTATAGATTAAATAATAATATTAGTTTTACCGAAAACGGGAATACCGAGAAATAAACAATTAAATCATAAATATCACAATAACCTAAAAACAAACTGAAAGCGATTGTCTAGTAGTTTTCAGCGGTATTATAAGTTAAAATAGTGCACTATTCAATAACAGAGTAGTAGTTACATTTATTATTTAATAGGTACTTTAGGATTAATGGATTTTACATCAATCTTAAAGTACTTATAAATTACTTTTATTAATTCCGGAAAAACATAGTACAAAGACAAAGAAACGGCTTTTTAAATTTGATCATTTCTTTACATTTTTCATGTACTTACATATTATTGCAATTATTGAAATTAATATTGTAATGAATATTGAATTATTAATAATAAAAAAGACTGATTTATTCAATTGTTGTTTTTTCGTTAGAACTTTGAAGATTTTACGGTAAATGATAAAGTGCATTGTTTTACTTTAAAAAATGTCTTATAAAAGACAAAAAAATAAGGTTCCCGGCCTTTTTTATCAAAATGTCCGGCTAAGCTCGCTGGTCTGTCTGGTCTTACGGTTTTAAGACCTGGCAACCCTAGTTATGTGTCCATTACGTTACTTTAAAACTAGTTGAACCAAAAACGATTATCTCCTTTATGATTTTAAACTTAAGGCAGCCGCTTTGAACATCGAGACGTCTAGCACCTCAGTTCCTCCGTGATCATGGGTGCTGTAAAAGTACTCACACCTACTGTAGTAGTAAAGTACTAACACCGGGAATATAAAGCAAGTTAGTAAAACGCGATACAATCCGTTAAAAATTTCATTCAGTGTATTGTGTTCGCGTAAACATAAGAAGTCATTAAATTTAGTGCGTTACCATTACCGCGTAGCGGTGGTTTTGAAAGAATATCCGCTATCCCATATCATCCTGTGGGTGTCGTAAGAGGCGGCAGAAATAAATAAATCAGGAGATGGGAAGCAGTGTCTTCCTAATAACGAAGGGTGTCGTAAGAGGCGACAGAAATAAACAAATCAGGAGATGGGCAGCAGCGTCTTCCTAATAACGAAGGGTGTCGTAAGAGGCGACAGAAATAAACAAATCAGGAGATGGGCATCAGCGTCTTCCTAATAATGAAGGGTGTCGTAAGAGGCGGCAGAAATAAATAAATCAGGAGATGGGCAGCAGCGTCTTCCTAATAACGAAGGGTGTCGTAAGAGAGCGACAGAAATAAACAAATCAGGAGATGGGCAGCAGCGTCTTCCTAATAACGAAGGGTGTCGTAAGAGGCTGCAGAAATAAATAAATCAGGAGATGGGCAGCAGCGTCTTCCTAATAACGAAGGGTGTCGTAAGAGGCGACAGAAATAAACAAATCAGGAGATGGGCAGCAGCGTCTTCCTAATAACGAAGGGTGTCGTAAGTGTGGCGAAATAAATAAATCAGGAGATGGGCAGCAGCGTCTTCCCTAATAACGAAGGGTGTCGTAAGAGGCGGCAGAAATAAATAAATCAGGAGATGGGCAGCAGCGTCTTCCTAATAACGAAGGGTGTCGTAAGAGGCGGCAGAAATAAATAAATCAGGAGATGGGCAGCAGCGTCTTCCTAATAACGAAGGGTGTCGTAAGAGGCGGCAGAAATAAATAAATCAGGAGATGGGCAGCAGCGTCTTCCTAATAACGAAGGGTGTCGTAAGAGGCGGCAGAAATAAATAAATCAGGAGATGGGCAGCAGCGTCTTCCTAATAACGAAGGGTGTCGTAAGAGGCGGCAGAAATAAATAAATCAGGAGATGGGCGCCAAGTCGCGGCGAAATAAATAAATCAGGAGATGGGCAGCAGCGTCTTCCTAATAACGAAGGGTGTCGTAAGAGGCGGCAGAAATAAATAAATCAGGAGATGGGCAGCAGCGTCTTCCTAATAACGAAGGGTGTCGTAAGAGGCGGCAGAAATAAATAAATCAGGAGATGGGCAGCAGCGTCTTCCTAATAACGAAGGGTGTCGTAAGAGGCGGCAGAAATAAACAAACCAGGAGATGGGCAGCAGCGTCTTCCTAATAACGAAGGGTGTCGTAAGAGGCGACAGAGGTAAACAAATCAGGAGATGGGCAGCAGCGTCTTCCTAATAACGAAGGGTGTCGTAAGAGGCGGCAGAAATAAATAAATCAGGAGATGGGCGCAGCGTCTTCCTAAACAATGTCGAAGAGGCGGCAAGAAAAAATCAGGAGATGGGCAGCAGTTCTTCCTAATAACGAAGGGTGTCGTAAGAGGCGACAGAGGTAAACAAATCAGGAGATGGGCAGCAGCGTCTTCCTAATAACGAAGGGTGTCGTAAGAGGCGACAGAAATAAACAAATCAGGAGATGGGCAGCAGCGTCTTCCTAATAACGAAGGGTGTCGTAAGAGGCGACAGAGGTAAACAAATCAGGAGATGGGCAGCAGCGTCTTCCTAATAACGAAGGGTGTCGTAAGAGGCGACAGAGGTAAACAAATCAGGAGATGGGCAGCAGCGTCTTCCTAATAACGAAGGGTGTCGTAAGAGGCGGCAGAAATAAATAAATCAGGAGATGGGCAGCAGCGTCTTCCTAATAACGAAGGGTGTCGTAAGAGGCGGCAGAAATAAATAAATCAGGAGATGGGCAGCAGCGGCTTCCTAATAACGAAGGGTGTCGCAAGAGGCTGCAGAAGAAACAAATCAGGAGATGGGCAGCAGCGTCTTCCTAATAACGAAGGGTGTCGTAAGAGGCGACAGAAATAAATAAATCAGGAGATGGGCAGCAGCGTCTTCCTAATAACGAAGGGTGTCGTAAGAGGCGACAGAAATAAACAAATCAGGAGATGGGCAGCAGCGTCTTCCCAATAACGAAGGGTGTCGTAAGAGCCGACAGAAATAAATAAATCAGGAGATGGGCAGCAGCGTCTTCCTAATAACGAAGGGTGTCGTAAGAGGCGGCAGAAATAAATAAATCAGGAGATGGGCAGCAGCGTCTTCCTAATAACGAAGGGGGTCGTAAGAGGCGGCAGAAATAAATAAATCAGGAGATGGGCAGCAGCGTCTTCCTAATAACGAAGGGTGTCGTAAGAGGCGGCAGAAATAAATAAATCAGGAGATGGGCAGCAGCGTCTTCCTAATAACGAAGGGTGTCGTAAGAGGCGGCAGAAATAAATAAATCAGGAGATGGGCAGCAGCGGCTTCCTAATAACGAAGGGTGTCGTAAGAGGCGGCAGAAATAAACAAATCAGGAGATGGGCAGCAGCGTCTTCCTAATAACGAAGGGTGTCGTAAGAGGCTGCAGAAATAAATAAATCAGGAGATGGGCAGCAGCGTCTTCCTAATAACGAAGGGTGTCGTAAGAGGCGGCAGAAATAAATAAATCAGGAGATGGGCAGCAGCGTCTTCCTAATAACGAAGGGTGTCGTAAGAGGCGGCAGAAATAAATAAATCAGGAGATGGGCAGCAGCGTCTTCCTAATAACGACTGAAAATAAAAACTGCGGTTGCCAACCCGCTTGCCAAGCGTGCCAACTATGGCAAATATGAGATAATCTACGTTTAGCAGCAGTGTACTTTAATGGGCTAAACCGGTTGTTACTATTTGCGTCAATATACGAGCAGGTGAAAAATGCGCGACGATTCTCAGATTATACCATAGACAATACACGTACGATTAAACGCAACAGCACACGGAATCGCATCTGTGACAACCGATGCGTTACGTTCGCAGCCGTCAGGCGGTAACTGATCAAAGGGCGTCATCAAAGGGTGTGCAGTGAGTAGAGAACGCGCTTAACCCTCTTCGGGGTGGAGCAGGGCCTACTTAACATAGTGTAGTTAATTGGTCGATAGGCGTGAACCCTCATTAGTCAATATTCCGGTTTAAGCTATAATTATGCGAGATTTTAACGCTAAATTACGTTATATAAAACTAATTCCACTTATTTTAACTTACTAAAAAAAGAAGGTCGTCAATTTGACTGTTTTTCACCCGACTGTCTCAGAATGAGGGTATTAAGGTTTTTCAAGAGTATGTACCGTTACAGCCTATTAAAGACCACTAATGAACATAGGTCTTTAATTTAGTTGCCACTCTTGGCAAGCGGGTTGACGGTTTTGAGACGTGGTACAGCCATGCTGCAGTTACATTAGTAGTATAGTTGTAGCACGAATAGGTTGGCTCGACCGGGGAAGGACCACGCTCTCACAGAATACCAGCGTAAAATAGTAGCTTAATGCTGCTGTGTGTCGTATGGTGAGTTTAGAGAACCGGAGACCCTTTTTACTGGAAACTAGGCATTCCACCTTAGTCCTCGGGTGTGACAACGCATCTGCATTTAGATTCGTAATCGAGGATAAATGTAGATGTCTATGGGCCACAGTGACCACTTACCATCAGGTGGACTGTGTGCTCGTTTGTCATTCTAATTCTACAAAAAAGTCTATTTGTTTACTTACACGACTAAGGGTGGATTCGACCAAACTCGAACTTATACGCGAGTAACTATACCAGGGATAATTTTACTCTCAATATTAACTCAAGGATAATTTCGTTTACGTTCTACCAAACTATACCTAGATTAAAATTATTCTTGAATAGTAACTCTTTCGTTGTCTATGGCATTGAATAAGATTGCCGAATAAAATGACCAAATATATAATGCTACTAAACGAAGAAGTTATTGTTTCTGTACGTACTATACTTGAGAAATGTACTATTATATTTGGCAGATTTATAACGTCACTTCACTGTCACTATTTTCTAACCTCAATTAAAGCGAGCGTATGTTTGTGGTTTGTTTTGTGGGTATTTTCTTTTCTTTGACAAGTCAAAGCGATTTTTTAAATAGAAATTGGTTTATTTGGCGGAGTTGGCTACCGTGCACGATGTCCGCACCGAAAAGAAAAAGAAGCGCAAACTGGATGGCATCAGAGAAGAGCCTGTTAGTTGAGTTGGTAGCGAAACATTTCCCTATTATAGAAAACAAAAAAACCGATGGCACAACTTTACGACAAAAATCCGAAGAGTGGAAAATCATTATGCAAGAGTATAACTCGCAAACGGCCCTGATACCTCGACTGGCTGAAAATTTAAAAGCACAATGGGAAGCCATGAAAATAGCTGCAAAAAAAAGAGGCTGCAAATACAAGAATGGCTATTCTAGACAGGTAGGTTCAAAATTATGAAGTATTAAGTATAATATATAATTTGTTTATTTTAGGTGGTGGAACAGCTTTACCTAAAAAAAGAAGATCCCTGTACTAAGCAGATATTGAGCCTTATATCCACAAGTGCATTAGGCTTATATAATCCTTATGATAGTGATGCAATTCTTCCGGCCGTTCCCACCCAATATGAGGAGGGTGGCCAAAAAATCAACAATTACTCCTGTGCAATATTATATTATCTATTCTTACAGATAACTCAGAGCTTCCAATGAATGATGTGAACATGTCGGGATGTGAAACACAAACACCTAAGGTAGTCAGTTTATAAGTTACATTCAAGCATTGCCCACAAAGGGCTGTTAGCAGGTCGACCCATTCGCAACTCGTCTCATGAACATAGAACATAAAATAACCGTTAACTCCTGAGACCAGTCCAACTTGTTACAAAATTTACATAAATCAGTTCAGCTGTATACTTCAGAATATTTAACCATTTTAATGAAATCGAAATTAGGGAAATCAAAGTAATACAAATTATAAAATTATGTTGATTTTGGAAATGATTTACAGTTGATTTATATTGTGCTTGGTTTTGAAATCCATATAAAAATATCAATTTTATTTTAAATTCATATCAATTTCACTATCTGTTGGTGACATTTTATGAATAACCAGCTGAACTGATTTTAATAAAATTTGTAACAAGTTGATCTGGTCTCAGGACTTTACAGTTGTTTTATGTTCTATATTGATGGGACGAGTTGCAAATGGGACGACCTGCTAATGACCCAGCTGAACTAAATTTGATAAAATTTGTAACGTGTTGAAATGGTCTCAGAACTTTATGGTTGTTTTATGCGTAACGTTGCACAACCATGTCAGAGGTCTACTAGTCACCTGGTGGTTGTATAACTCTGACACCAGGGTTCATCGAGTCGTTCGTCGACTCGCTGTCCTACATGATATGATGATGATTTAGCCTAAAGCCTGTCTAGCAGTGGACAATAGGCTAACGGTATGTGTGTGTGATGCTGATAATAATTAAATATTTTACTTATTTCCTTTTAGGATCCATGGAGTCCATTATCTGTACAGCAGGATTAGGGTGATTATAGTCCTCAGTTACTAAGGACTCCTGTATCTGCCTCACTGAAAATAGCTAGTGATAAAAAAGTGGGATATCAAGGAGAAGACCTGAACATAATTCCACAGCAAAATCGCTAGAAATGCTCCACAAGAATAAAATTGAAGAAATAAATTTGCAAAAAAATATAGCTGCGGAAGAGGCAAAATTGTGCAAATAGAACTTGATATAAAAAAAATAAATTTTAAAACAGGAAAAAATTAAAACCAAGCTGTTATTGTTGGGTTAAGACAAAAACAGAGTGAATATCAAGAAGAGAACAAGGAAAATTCAGAAGAAATGTAATAATTAATTTCCTACCTTATATACTACTAATAATGTACCTAATTTCCTATTTGATAAATATCAATGACTGTTGGTGTGTGTATGCGTCGCTAAAACTAAATAATTCAAATAATTTAATAAAAATATACAACATGCCATGATTAGTTTGTATTTATAGCTTTTAATAACATTTATTTTTTTGGTAACGATAAACTTACATACTATGTTAGTAGTGTCCGTTCCTTTGGCCTACGTACCTTCAAAACCCATAATTTTTGCCGGTGTGATAAACTGTATAAAAACTGCCTATAACTGTCTCAAGATAGTCAGTCTTTCACACCACAAAGTTTGGTTTCAATGGTGGCCGGACTAAAAGAACGGACACATTTTAGTAACAAAAAAACACCCTTAATTCAAATAAAACCAATAGTAACAAAAAACTTTTCACAATTAATTTTGAAAATAATCTGATATTAGTGCATCTCGTGCCCTATACTCTTGGGTAGATCCTGCATCCACAACAGAGGGTATCTGTCCATCATTTATAATTTCATTCCAGGGGGCAGGGGGGATAATTTCTGGATTATCTGGTACTTGTTTTCCTCGACGTCTCAAAATGTTGTGCAAAACAGCTGTAGCGATGATAACATTCAGAATTCTTTCCAGTTTTATACGCATTCCAAATGCAAGCACAGGAAAGCGCCTCTTTCATAACCCATAGCTGCGTTCCACAGGATTTCGTGTCCTGATTTGTGATTCATTGTAGAGTTGTTCCACTGGTCCACTGGGATACTCTAAAGGTGGCATCCTGTATAAGGTTGATGCATATCCCCCATCTACTACCAATACTGCATTGCCATATGTACCATATTCAAATTGTGCTTTCCTGTAACTATTGTTAAATATGTTGCTATCATGAGATGATCCAAGCCATCAAGCTATTATATGTATAATCTCAAGATTAGCATTGCAGATTGTCTCCACATTTATAGAGAAATATCCTTTTCTACATACATACATAAACACTCACGCCTGTCACCCAGAGGGGTAGGCAGAGACTACAGACTTCCATTTAGCACGATCCTGACATACCTTTCTCGCCTCTTCCACATCCATATACCTACGCATACATGCTCGTCGGTTAAGGGTACTCTTAATTTGGCCCATTTTTAGTATATCGCCAATTTGGTCGACAAACTTCCGCCTAGGACGTCCCTTTCCGACTCTTCCATTCACTTTTGCAACATATATTTGCTTTGTCAGTCTTTCCGCATTCATTCTTTCTACATGACCAAACCACCGAAGCATTCCTTTCTTAATCCTGGTCACCGCATCATCTTGCAAACCACACTCTTCTTTTATCACACAGTTTCTCACCCTGTCACTCAGGTTCAGCCCTAACATACTCCTTATACGCATTTCTACTGCATTTATTCTACTCTCGTGCTTCTTCTGCCACAACCAACTTTCACTACCATACGTTAAAGTAGGGACTAATACAGCACTGTGAATTGCCATACGTGCCTTTTTTGACACATTCTGACTTTTCACAATAGAGTGTAGAGCCCCATTTACTTTATTTCCTGCATTCACTCGTCGTTCAATATCCTTATCATATCTCCCATCCCTGCTGAATACACATCCCAAATATACGAACTCATACACTTGCTCAATTAACTCTCCTTCTATTCTTATTTCACATACCGTTTTGCTTTCATCTCTTTCAAAAACCATCACTTTCGTTTTACTTGTGTTCACTTTCATTCCCCTTTCTTTTAATGACCTGTTCATTAATGTAACCATCATTTGAACTCGGCCGCCGACGACGCAAGTATGACTTGATCATCGGCGTACAAAAAGGCATTTGATGATTAACTCACCCATTCTTAACCCGCATACTTCAACTTTCAAATTTTGCAAACAGCTGTCCATAAATAGGCTGAATAGCCACGGGGAAGCTACACAGCCCTGTCTGACACCTTTATGGATGCCAAACCAGTCCGAGTAGACCCCGTTGATTCTAACACAAGCACTCGAGTCCCTATATAGAGACTTTAATGCCTATATCAAACCAGCGCTCAACCTAAATGCGTTCAGCGTTTGCCATAACACATCCCTGTCCACTCTCTCATAAGCCTTTTCCAAGTCCATGAACGCACAAAAAACTTTTTGGTTTTTCGCCAAAAACTTCTCCGCGATCATGCGCATGGAAAAGACTTGATCTGTACACCCCATTCCCTTTCTAAATCCCGCTTGCACATCCCAAATTTTTTCATCAGTTTCTTTCATAACTCTTTCAATTAGTACCTTAGCATAAAGTTTTCCCACAATGCTAAGAAGGCTGATACCACGGTAGTTTTTACAGTCCTGCTGTGACCCTTTTCCCTTATATATTGGGACTATCACGGCTTTGCACCAGTCTCCCGGTACCCGCTTTAGTTCCCAACATAAATTAAACAAGGTGTACAGCAGGCCTGCCACCACCCGCCTGACGCAGGTCCTCACCGGACACGGTGTGTTTGGGAGGTTCCTGCACCGAATCGGGCGGGAGGAAACGCCCGGGTGCTCCCACTGCGAGGATGGACCGGAGGACACGGTGGAACACACCGTGGAGGTGTGCCCTGCTTTGGCGGAGCACCGCCGTGTCCTCGTAGCGACGATAGGCGGCGGCGACCTCTCGCGTCCAGCCCTGGTCGAAGCCATGGTCCGGAGCGAGACGGAATGGGATGCCGTCACCACCTTCTGCGAAGCAGAGATGAGAGAGGTGGCGGAGCGGGAGAAGGAGAGAGCAGCAGCTTTCCTCCCCGGCCGCCGCGGGAGACGCCCCGGGCGTCGGGGGCTACGTCGTGGCCCCCGGCCACCGAAGGCGCGGGCCTGTGGACGGCGAGCAATGGGTAGCTCGTCGTCCGTCCGTCTAATGACGACAGGCCGTGTCGACGGCGCGTTTTGTTCCACGCGCGCCTCAAAGAGCTGTCAGCAGCGTGAAGGGGCCCGCAAGGGCCTACGCCTGCCGGGGCTGCGGGCTGTTCGAAAGAGATACCGAGGCTCCGGAACGTAAGGGCACTGAAGGAACACTGATGGTTTTTAGTCAGTAAAAGTGTGACACTCCCTTACGCTCCACCCAGAGCGAAAGGGGTCATTAGATGATTTTCCATCCGCAAAAAAAAAAAAAAAAAAAAAAAAAGGCCTGCCACCACGTCCTCTTCAGCCCTTAGTGAAACTCTATCATATCCGGCTGCCTTACTTACTTTCATGATTTTCATTGCTTTCATTATTTCATCTATACTTATCTCCCTATCTCTTTCATCTTCTTTCGGAACTTCTATTTCATTTAGTTCACACTTTTCCTCACTCATAAATTCGCTTTCAAAATATTCCTTCCATCTCTTTAGACTCAACACTTCATCATTCAGGATACAGCCATTCTCGTCTCGTATCGCATTCAATCTAGGCTGTTTTGATCCCCTGGTATTTCTTACGTGTTTCCAGAACATTTTAACATTTGCCTGGAAGTTATCCGATATTCTTCTATCATTCTTATCCGTTATTTCTTGCTTTTTCCTTTCAACTAATTCTTTTACTCTCTTATTTAAACGTTTAAACTCTGCCTTTTTTTCTTTCATTCTCATCATTCTTACCGCCAGAATTACTAGCTTTGGTCGCTAGTAAATCTAGCC
The DNA here is from genome assembly GCA_907164705.1 of Parnassius apollo. NCBI lineage: Eukaryota > Metazoa > Arthropoda > Insecta > Lepidoptera > Papilionidae > Parnassius > Parnassius apollo. The sequence goes on from CAJQZP010001256.1 coordinate 26,900, forward strand.
ATGCTCTCTTCTTTCCTTCAACTTCCATATGTACCTCGTCATCCCACCATAACGTATTGTCTTTCCTTTCATTTGTTCTCTTACTAACACCACATACTTCGGTAGCTGCATCCACTAAACCTTTCTTAACATTATGCCACACATTCTCCAAGTCTAACTCATTCACACACAACTCATCCAAATTACTTATATTTTCTCTCAGTCTGCATTTGTACTTGTCTTTCACATCTTCATCTTGTAACCTCTCAATTCTTATACGCTGTAACGCAGTGGTAGACACAGATGTCCTATGCCGCCAACGTCTGAATAAACCCCCTAAGTCGGCATAAGACCGGTAAGAAGGTAGTGGTCCGTCCCTACGTTGGACCCCCGGTAAACCCTTGTATCCACCACTGCGCTCCTCATTCTTTCATCCACAGTTATGAAATCTATCATGCTTCTATCATCACCTCTTCCCAAGTATACATGTGAATCTTCTTATGACGAAAGAAAGTGTTCGTCACAAAAAAATTCCTTTCCACACATACGGTGAGGAGGCTTTCACCAATCTCATTTATACTTTCATCACCAAACGTTCCCAATATCCTTTCATAACCAAGCCTCCTCACCCCAACCCTTCCATTAAAATTTCCTAGCATAATAATATTTTCATTTCCCTTACACTTCATTAACACCATCCTTACCATTTCCCAAAACTGCTCCCGGATATAAGTGGGCTTAGACATGTCTGGGGCGTAGACCCCTAACACAAACAACTTCTTTAAGCCCACTTTCATTCGTATCCATAGCAGTCTTGGGCTTACACATTCATACTCTCACACATTGGCCCAATCTTTCTGAAAGGATGATACCTACTCCCTGGCATGCCCGCTCGATCTCGTCTACACCAGACCAGTATGCGGTATACATGCCATGTGCAGTGACATCCTTCCCCTTCCTTTTCGTCTCATTTACACATAATACATCTATTCCTCTATCATACATCATATCGCATACTTCATCCATTTCCTTTTCCTTTTCTATTACGGAATAATTCTGCTTTTTCACCACCTACTTGTAACCGTAATGGAACAGAGGCAATTCGAATATGTGTGCAATCCATTGCACCGATTACTCTTGGAAAGCGGGCTATCTAATAAAAGTCTCCTTGCACTTTCCTTATTTCAGAATAAGTTTCAGGAAATTTTATAAAGTCTTTGTGTAGGGAGGCTATTGCAGCAGTCACTTGATGTACAATTTTGTTTGCAGTGGGGGGTACTCATACTTCCATAGTCACCAATACTCATCTGCGTAGAATTAGTTGCATAGAACCTCAAAGTTGCTAACAACTGATTTATCGGTGATATGGATAAATTTCTGTAAAATGAAATTGATTATGTTAGAATCAAGACCAATGCAGTCACAAACTGGCTTAAGAATGGGTCGAACATTTTGGAGGTAGACCACCAGCCTTTATACCAGCCATATTGTTTTAATGATAAAGTTTATAAACAAGTAGGTGGACTATTATCTCGATGTTAGTGCTGTTAGTCTATGCGACTCTTACAGCTTCATCTGTCTCAGGGATATTGTTACCAATCATCATGACGCCTTTTTAGGCGTTTTTCTTTAAGCTATCTAACCGCAGTCCGAGAGGGGGGAGTGCGGACCCCCGTCTCTGACTGCTCAGCTCGTGTCGGTCGATGGTCTGGGCGGTGAGAACCGTCCAGGAACGCGGGTGTGCGGTGTGAGCTGGAACGCGTCGTGCCCGTTTGCGGGTGCGACTCGTCCCATTCGTTGTCCTATTAGTGTTTGTCCCATTTAGCGTGGGTGCAGTGTCGTTGTGTGATGTGCCTGCGACGTTTGGGTCGATTGGATCGAGCGGTTGAGGTGGTTCTTTTAATACATTTCACGGTCTACGGAGATAGGGCGCGACGTTTGTTATCGGAACTTAGTTAGCTGCGTTTGTCACTAGAGGGTTAGGGTGGGTTTCTACTTTATCAAAGTAGCGCTGGGACATCTCCTTAAAATATTCGGAGATAGATCGTAATTCACAATCATTGTGTAAATCAGAGTTCCGTTGATACCACCGTGTACCGGTGGCTTTCCGAATGAAAAAGTTTTGTACTCTTTGGAGTTTTAAAATATGGGTCTTATATGTGTGGGCGAAAGCTGCACTTGAATAGGACATGACTGGTCTAATGCAGGTTTTGTACAGCAGGAGTTTGTGTCTTAGCGACAGGTTACTCTTGCTGTTAACGAGCAGGTATAGACGGCCAATTATTGACTTGGCTCTGTTGCGTACTACACTTATGTGCGTCGCGAAACTCATGCGGGAGTCGAACGTGACGCCTAGGTATTTGGCCGATTTTCCCAAGGGATTGGGCGGTCGTATATGGAAAGAGTTTTTGGTTTAGAACCTGCTGATGTATTCCGTTGAAAATATATTGCTACACTCTTTTCAGAATTCACGTCTATTCTCCATTGGCGGAACCATTCACCTAGGCGATTGGTGGCTTTTCGGAGCTTTATCGAGAGTCTATTTTTGTTATGGTCTGACACATAAAGTGCCGTATCGTCGGCGAGGAGTGAGTTCACCACCGGGTCTTTCGGGATATCACTCGTGTAGAGTGTGAAGAGGAGTGTAGATATGTCGGAGCCCTGTGGGACCCCCGGCCTTGAGGAAGCGTTTCGAAGAACGGGTTCCCTCCACTCGATAACGAAAAGTGCGATTCGAAAGGAAGGCTCGTATGATGTGCACGAGCCTATCGGGCACGTTTAGTTTGTACAGCTTGTAAATCAAGCCGTCATGCCAGACCTTGTCAAATGCCTTTGCGACATCGAAGAAGAAGGCTCCCGTGTTTCGAGCCTTTTTCCTTATTGGGTTGTGGTTGAAGCCAGGCAGAATGTATTCCGTTAGGCGATGAATCTGGTGGGTGGATGAGTGATTGGCTCTAAAGCCAAACTGTTCGTCTGGGAGGAGTCCGTTAGATTCGGTGTAATGACGGAGACGCTTATGAATAATGCGCTCGTATAGTTTGCCCAATGTGTTGAGCAGGCTAATGGGTCTGTAGCTAGAGGGACGATTACGCGGTTTACCCGGTTTTGGGATCCCTATTACGTCTGCTTCTTTCCAGATGTCCGGGAAGGATCAGTTCGTGAGAAAGGTGTTAAAAATTCCTACAAGGAGGCAAATAAGTGGCGCCGAAAGGGATTTGATCACCTTGTTGCTGATGCCGTCTGGCCCAGGGGCTGATCTATTTTTAAGACTTTTTATGGTTTCGGTGACTTCATCTACTGTCACAGGATCGAGTGGTTCACCCGCTGGTGGCAGCGCAGACCTACATTCTACTTCCGTTTTTACCTCTAATAGGTGAGCGGGATGTATTGGTGCAGTAGATGGCGTGCACTGGTACTCTAGACTGTCGGCTAGGCATTCGGCTTTTTGAAGATCGTCTAGGGCGAGATCAGGGTGGTCCAGCCTCACGAGAGGCGGCATCGGTGAGGATTTGTCGGCTTTAAGAGCTCTCGTTAGTTTCCAGAAGGCGTCTTGGGATGGTTCGATACCTTCTAAGAGGTTATCCCAGTTATCGTTTCTAAATTCGGCTACTCATTGTTTAATCTCGTTTTTTAGAGAACGTACCCGAAGTTTATTAGTTTCCGTGCGGTAGCGGTCGTAAGTTTTAAGCGCGGAATTCTTCGCTCTAATCAGCCGTCGCACATCTGCCGGAAGTTTCGTGTATTGATCGCTCGACACACGAACTTTACGGGAGCAATCTTCGACCGCTGATGCGAGGTGAGTCGAAAGGGCGGTAATCGCCTTATCGGCCTCCTCCAGCGAGTCTATCTTGTCAGGTATAGTGTCCAAATGCTGGGAGTTTGTAGACTTAAGTTTGACCTCAAGTTTACGCCAGTCGACAATAGTTTTGGTCTGAGGGACCACACCTGCCGGCCGGCCCAGTTGTAAAACGACCGGCCTGTGGTCTGAGACTAGCTCGATAATAGTATCTATCGAATTAATATTAAGTCGGATGTCTTTTAGCAGTGCTATATCAAGGACGTCCGGATGTTGGTTGTTCGCAAAAGGATAGCGTGTTGGACTCTCGGGAGCGATAACATCGAAGTTAAGTCTCTCCGTGAGGTCTCTTAGAATAATTCCGTTAGGATTGTTAACGTTAGAATTCCAGCTAACGTGTTTACTATTTAGGTCTCCTGCGATTAATATACTTTTTAAGGGAGACAGGTATGCTGATGCAATTATTATTGGCGGATGGCCGACGCTTCTAAGTTAGTAAGCGGCGGAGTATTTATCGGTACACATTGCAAGGACCTTTTGTAGTAGATCAAGGTGCCGCCTTTAGGTCCGGTCAGCCTATTATTTCTTACTGGGGTATTTATTGGCTATTTTGGGATTGCTCAAACTAGGTTTCAAGAAAGTCTCTTGCACTAGCATGATGTCGATATCATGGTTGCGTAAAAAATATATGATCTCTTCCTTTTGATCTCTGATACCATTTGCATTAAAGTACGCGATAGTCAGAGACCTAGGCTTGGTTCTACCTATAGGTCTTACTTCCATTTTGGTTATGAAAAAGAAAGAGTTGCTTAGGCGCACTGGAACGAACCTAACGCTTGGATAAGACTAATATGATCAATGGTAGCATTGAACCTATCTTGGATAGACTTAGCTTCGCAAAGTTTGCGGGCTAGGATTGTGACTTCGGCCACATTAATGTTGCTGGCGAAGTTGAACACTAACGAAAGGTCAGTGTCGACGTTTGACGGTGCCTGAGGGGCGGGTTTGGGTTTCTGGGCCTGGCGAGGAGGCACTGGCCGTGAGGCGGCCGCGCTGACTATCGCCGGGGGCTTAACCCATGCGTTGGGCTTAGGTGCTGAAGGCACCGGAAGGCTTGGGCCTTGCCCGGAAGTCCCTTTAACGGGGGCGGGCTTGGCAGCTTGGCTGATCGATGGGGCAGAATGCCGTGGGCGCGACCTACTGGAGTTGCCCGCTCGTCCGCGTCGGTTTGCTCTTCCATTCTGCTTCCTACGCGGCGCTTTGGAACACCCACGATAGCTCGCTGGGTGTCCCTCTTCACTGCACAGAACACAGCTCGGAGCGCCCTCCGTCTCGGGCGTTCGGGGGCACTCGGTAGTGCCATGATCGCCTAGGCACTTGACGCACCTAGGCCGGGCGAAACAATTCCTGGCCGAGTGGCCGTATAATTGGCATCGGTGGCATTGGCCAACGATGCCCCTATAACGCGGGGACTCTACAACAATCCCCGTGAGATTGCATATCCGTGAGATATTAAATATCTCTTTGCCCTCTGGAGACAGGTCCAGTATTACTAGACAAAGATCAAGGTAACGTTTTTTGTCGATTGGATGGTGCATCCTGTGCACTTCTCTAACAGGCAGATTTTGCGATTTAAGATCGCTTAATATGTGCTCGGTTTCTAGCTTCTTAGGGAGTCCGCGAACTACAACACGGAGGTTACGGTCCTCCGCGAGAGAGTAAGTGTGGAACCTCAGATTCTGAGCATTAAGGTGCGCAGTTAAAGCGCGGAAATCGTCCGTCGTTGCGACGTGGATACGGATGCCCTGTGGTCCATTGTGGACTTTGGGGCAGAATATCTTTTTGGAGTCTATCCACTTGGATAGGTTGCTCCAGCGTGATTTGTCCTGAAGGATTATTGGGGGCGGCGGCTTCTCCTTTCTAGGTACGGCCTGAGTCGGGTTCGCGGTTTTGGTCGCGGTCGTTTTGCGCGCGGAAGGCGCGGCTTTTTTTGCCGGAGTGGCATTGGGCGACGTAGGGGCCGAGTGAGGCTCGTCTCCCTTTTTCGCGGCGGGGCGCTTGCGCTTTTTACCCGAGACTAGGGTGAAGCCTTCGTCATCGGGTTTTTCGGGTCAGTGGTTGTCAGTTTCCATCTCGGAGCCTGATTCGGCGACAAGTAGATGGACGAATACTGTACCAAACAGGTAGCTACATTATTTATAGGTAAGTACCAGACAATGTACCTACTCACCGGTTTGACGAATATTCCAACTTATGCTCAATTTTAGTTAGCAAACAAAGAGTGGCTTCCTTGGATAGACGAAATCTAACAGCCAAGTCTTTGTCATCATAATCTTCGAAGTGAAATGCTCTTTTCTTTATCCACCTTGGACGCCTTGGCACATAATCATCGTTGCTATCAGATTCTTCGATTATATTTCTCAAACTTTCCATTTTGGCGAGCTTTTTTATTTAAAACCACATAAAAACAAAGAATATCAACACGGACTAATGATTTTTGATAAGACAAATGTACATAACCTAACATTTTGACATTTCATTATTCCTGGTTTAAGGTTTTACTCCACAAAATCGGCCGTATAAAGTATACTCTCGTATAGTGACTTTAGCCATGGGTTAATTATTGGTAGAATGCAAATTGAGCTTACTCTCGAGTAAATAGCAATTTATTCTAAGAATAAAATTTACTCTCGTTTGGTCGAATCCGCCCTAAGACATATGTTAAAATCGAAATGCTTTGAAATTTCTTTGCACGTGTAGCCTTTTCTTTGTAGAAACTGTACCATTAATACTCTTCTTCTTTTAACGTTTGAGTGAGTTTCTTTATTGAATAGAATAGAATGGTTTTTATTCATTATAGATTACAAGTGATTCCTATTAAAAGTATTTTTCTGCACCTTTTTTATAGAAGAGGGGGAAAAGAGCATGCGACTTACCCTATGGTAAATGTGAATCACCTCCCACGAACAACACCACAAGAACAGCTCAACAACCACCACAAAACAACACCAGGGAAATTGCAGATACGTTTCCGGCCTTTTAAAAAAAAGTAGATATTTTTCTTGAAGGTCCCTAAACCGTATCAGTCCGGAAAAATCGCTGGTGGTATTAAATTCCACAAGGAAGTTGTGCGGGGAAGAAAACTTCTTGTAAATGGAAAAAAATGAATAGTATTGCGAGTTTTGTCGCGATGTGCGATCGTAAAATTGGGTGGCTGGATTTAAGTAACTACCTCAAAATTCTCGTTCCTGGGAAGAAACAGCGTTCTCATCAAAAGTGATTATTTTTCTTTCGCTACCGGTAAGTATAAAAAACCTATGTACTGGGAAGAACGAGCAAAAACTGCGAGATTTTATTTTAAAAGTAAAATTACCCTACAAAACAGGTTTATTGTTGTATTCATCTGATTCCCAGGGGATATTATCAAGCATATATTCATTTTAAGAACCCTTAATAGGGTTCGTAAAAATGAATATATGCTTTTATATGGTAAAATATTTGAACGTGGTAATAAAGAAATTTGTTTAATATTCTCTGGGACTTTTTTATAAAAGCCTATATATTGTCTCATGAACGAATTTCTAATTCTGTGGAGTCGAATAAGTGGTATCACAAGCTTGTGTTTGTTCCTGATTTTTATAGAGTGTACTTTTAACTTTTTTTTTATCAAATCCTTTTTTATGTACTTAAAGGTATTAAATTATCGTAAATAATTTGTAACGGCATAATACACCTCATTAATTCAAATTTCATCATCATCATTATCGGAAGTCCGTGTAGTGGTGATGTAAGAATATCCACTAACCCATAGCTGATGGGCAGCAGGGTCTTAGTTACAAAATAACAGCTTTTTAATAAATTCATATGAAAGTATATACGGCACATATAATAAAAAAAGAAATTTAAAATGTTTTTCCCGGCTAATCTCCAAAACAGCTGGGCTGATTTTAACGAGACTTTCACTGGCAGATAGCTGATATTATAAGGAGTAACTTAAGCTATTATAAACCTATGTAATCCAATCGTCATAAATTCCACGCGGACGTAGTCGCGGAAAACAGCTAGTAGAAACTACAATAACTGCGGTTGCAAACCGCTCGCAAGCGTGGCGACTATGGCAAATATCCTTCCTAAAAACAATCTATGGCAGAGGTTTTGTTCAGCACTGGACCTTTGAAAGGCCATAACAGCAAACAACATTGACAATTTTATTACTTGGGAGAGCCACGCGAGAGCTATATGTACCTCCAGCACGAAAAGGTCAGCTCGATTACTAGTGGGACTACACTCTCACAGAACACCAGAATGAAGCCAGTTTTATACGTGGTAGAGCCATTCTGCAGTTATATTAGTAGTATAGTTGTAGCACGAATGGGTCGGCTCGACCGGAGAAGGACCACGCTCTCACTGAATACCAGCGTGAAATAGTAGCTTAATGTTGCTGTATTTCGTATGGTGAGTGTAGAGAACCGGAGACCCTTTTTACTGGAAACGAGGCATTCCATCTTAGTCCTCACGAGTGACAACGCATCTGCATTTTGATTCGTAATCGAGGATAGATGTAGATGTCTATGGGCCACAGCAACCACTTACCATCAGGTGGACTGTGTGCTCGTTTGTCACCCTATCCTATAAAAAAAAAAGCTGCTGTGTTTTGTATTGTGTTTGTAGAGAATCGGAGACCGTTGGGAAGGAGATACCCCATGTTAGTCGTCAGAGGTGAGAACGTATCTGCATTTCGATTCTTAACTAATTATAGATGTCTATGGGCCACAGCAACCACTTACCATCAGGTGGACTGTGTGCTCGTTTGTCACCCTATCCTATAAAAAAAAAGCTGCTGTGTTTTGTATTGTGTTTGTAGAGAATCGGAGACCGTTGGGAAGGAGATACCCCATGTTAGTCGTCAGGGGTGAGAACGTATCTGCATTTCGATTCTTAACTAATTATAGATGTCTATGGGCCACAGCATCCACTTACCATCAGGTGGATTTTATGCTCGTATGTCACCCTTATTCTATAAAATACATTGATGTTTTCAATTATCGAACCTTTAATTAATAAAATTAATTTACAATGGAAAAACATACAATGAAAGGCTGACTTTTCAATCTGAAAATAGAATATCTAATAATTATGAAACATATAAAAAATAAAATTTGGACTTGAATTCGAATAATTGGTGGGCTATTTCTTAATAGTAATTGTTTTGTTTTATTTAATTTAGTTTTCGTTTTTATCGTCTTTACAAGACATAATATATTACATAAAGTTTAATAGAGATTACACAATTTAATATTTATAGCTTTGGTAGTTCAGATGGTTAGCGCTCGCTGTAAATCTCACAGTATGCGAGCAACCCGGATTTGATTCCCGCCGGCACCAATGAAATTTTTATTTGCAATTTGAAGTGCTGATTTACCACCTGCTCGGCGGTGGAGGAAAACATCGTGAGGAAACCTGCATGTTTGAAAAATTAGAAAAAATGTTTTTCAAAGACATGTGAAGTTCTCCAACACGCATAGGAACAGCGCGGCGAACTCTTCCTTGCCCTAAAACCCTCTCAGAAATGAGAGGAGGCGGAACGTATAAAATTTTAATTTAAGCACAATTTAAAAGTTAAAGGTAAAGTTACAGCCTGTACACATCCCACAGCTGGGCACAGGCCTCCACTCACTTCTGAGAGGTTTGTCTTTGAAATATATATTTTTTAATTTCTTAGTTGTGAAAGTTTCCTAACGGTCCTTCATCGCAATCATTCCAAATCAACATTTAAAATTTCAATTAACAATTTTGTTGTTGCTGGCAGGCATCGAGCCGTGTTTCCTCGGGTATTGCGAAATATACAGCTAACCCCTCGAGTTACCAGAACTACACAAACTACGCAGTGAGTGCTAATAATCTAGATCACTAGATGTCGCTAGTTGACTCTGAGGTGAAGTTTTTTGTTACGTAATGTAATTTAATTGAGGAGTTAGTTGTAAATAAATGATTATCAGTTTCTAGAATATTAATATTAATACACAAAACAATGCCTCTTATTAAGAATATTTAATAATTTTTCTACTGTTTTAAGAATATCTTTGGTTTGGTTTATTTATTTTTAATCTAATTAATATAAAATATAACTAGTAGTATAGAAATAAACATTAATCTTTACTAATTTCAAACAAATTAACTTCTCTACTATGAAATCTGTCAAATATTACACCTCATTTTTAAGTGGCGCCGCCCTGGTGGCAGAAAATGTCGTGGATACCCTCATTTACCGACAATTAACTTATAAGCGTGTGCGTGTGATTTATTTCACGAAAAGCTTTGATCTGACCGATAGTTGTAATTAAAGTTTGATGTTAGTGTTAAACCATACCTTATAGTGGACCATGTCTCTTTGTTAAGTTTTTTTTTTATAACTGTACGTGTTTTGGTAAGTGAGGTATGTACGTAGTCGTAAGTACCATCATAATTTGTTAATTGGTGTTCGTCGCGACTTCGTCCGCGTGGATTTAATCACTATTGGATTTCATGGGTTTTAATTTTTAGAGCGGAACCTTATTCTTTATCTAAAATAAAAGTAGTCCATGTTACTCATTACAGGATCAGTTATCTGCCAGTGAAAGTCCTGTCAAGATCGGTTCAACCGTTTCGGAGATTAGCCGGAACAAACACGCAGACAGAGAGACAAACATTTTAAAATTGCTATTTTGTTATAAGTACCGTATTTACTAAAAAGCTCTTTTCCACATTACAAGCACACACATCAATTTTTATTTATTTGTATGTTACTGGAGGACTTTTTTTACCGTCTCGAAAAAATAGGGTGTAACATGTGAACGGAGTAAAAGCGTATGGCGCTGATATTTTACAAAAAAATTAAAATTAAAATTTTGGATCAAAGGTTTGAAATTTTTTTAACAAATACTTTGCCCTTTTGCCTTGAGCCTGTGGCCCTGCGAAGTGACGAATTCAAAATTTTTGTTTTCATTTTTTGTAAAATATCGGTGTGTTTCCGTTCACATGTTACACCCTATTTTTTCCAGATGGTAAAGAAGGTCATTCAGTATGTTCATCTGTTCCCTCACATCTCCTTAACTTCTAGTCGTATTTTCCGCAGGATATATTCCACATAACATTACATGATAAAATCGAACATGGTTGTACGACTCTTTTTTATAGGAGTCCCTCTGGATAAGTATCCCTCCCTCTTACGTATTCCTGCCGTCAAATAGCAGTGCTTGCACTGCATTACTGAAGGGTATAGAGATCTAAGAACATTAAAGGTTTTGTGGCATTCCTTCAATCTGCATAATCTGATATAAAATTAAAATAAAACTTGTCATGGAAATCTTGTTAAGAAAGGCCTAGGTACTACAAAAAAGATCAATACAGAAGAAAATGATGTGTGACGGATGTTTGACCCTCAGACCCGGGATTTAAAAATAATTTGGCAAAGTGATCTAAATTATATTATTGAATAGGCTAAACTTTTGTTAGGTCTAGGGCAAGAAATCAGTATCACTGCGACCTAAAAGATCTATTGTGATCACTGCGATGCCTATAATTCACTGCTAAGCCCTATATCTTCAATGAATAGAAGGAGTTGATTAGCCGTAAGCAATTTCACTTCTTCTGAGCGTAGTACATAGTTTCCCAGATGAGTGATACGTTTGCGCATTAAAAGTCCGTAATCAGTAAGGATGTGAAGAAGCGATTTTTCCGTTAGAAAACAGAACATGGTATTATAACTCAAAGTAGCACGTTTAAATAATACATTTTCCACTAATAAATAAAATGCCTGGTTGTTAAAATAAAGAATAAAATACTTTCTGTTTATAAACAAATTATTAATTATCTATAGTTAATTAATGTGAAAAGCACGCTACAGCTATATTATGGTATATAGCACGAATGGATCGGCTCGACCGGGGAAGGACCACGCTCTCACATAATACCAACTTAAAATATGTTCCAACTTAATGCTGATTTGTTTCGTATGAAGAGTGTAGCGAACCGGAGGCCTTTTTCACAAGAAACGGGGCGTTCCATATTTCTCCTCAGGGGTGACAATGCATTTGCAACAAAATTCTTAATTGAGGATAGATATAGATGTCTAAGAGCCACAGAATCCTCTTACCGTTAAGTGAACTGTGCGCTCATTTGTCACCTTTATTACATATTAAATGCATGTATAACACACATGTCTCGCTCTATGAGTCTAAAAAAAAGTGTCATTTAAAAATAAAGGTAAGCTCTCATATTCTTGATCGTAGTAAACAAGCAAGAATAATGCAGGCTCGTATCCTTTGTAAGAATAAGCGCACTCAAGCGAAACACCGATCAAAGAGACTCATGCCTGTCTATGCTCGATTGACGGTGTAAGCCGATTAGTCTATGGTCACAGCCCTGACCAATGATTAGACGCGCTTGCCGCGTTCTTTATTTAAAATTATGACGTTAGAACGGACAGTTGAGTTGTGTCCATCATCCGTGCGAGATGTCTTTTGATCATGGAGGTGTAATTTTTCGCTCTAAAAAATAAAGCAAGGATATGTTTATGCAAAAATATAGCTACGCCTTGATGGGTAATGAGGGTAGAATTCCAGTCTATTTGTTTTATGGACCATTGCATTGATTTTCTACATGGCCACACTTATTTCTAAGTTATGTTGCGAATACAATAGGAAATTCTTAGTTATTTTTTTATTTTAGAATAAAGATGAGAAACAAGCACACAGTCCTCTTGAGATTAGTGGATGCTGCAAAAACTTTATCTAACCTCGATTAGCAATGAAAATGCAGTTGCGTTGCCAACTTGAGTTCTAAGATGGAATGCCTCTTTTCCAGTAAAAAGGGTCTCCGGTTCTCAAGACTCGCCATACGAAACACAGCAGTGTTGGGCTGCTATTTTACGCTGGTGTTCTGTAAGAGCGTGGACATTCCCTGTAAAAAAGACCGACCCATTCGTGCTATAACATATTATTCATTTAATAATTATTACAGCCCAACTAATGCCCACTGCTGAACACAGGCCTCCCCATAGAATATATCTCATAGGAGCCATAGATGACATAGATGCCACGCTAGATAAGAGGGTTCGAAACCACAGTTTTTTTTACTATTTTACAATCGACTTTTTTTATAGAATAAGGTTGACAAACAAGCACACAGTCCACTTGATGGTATGTGGACACTGTTGCCCATAGACATCTACATTTATCCTCGATTAAGAATCAAAACGCAGATGTGCTTCTGAGGACAAGCCTCGTTTTTAGTAAAAAAAGGGTCTCGGGATCTCTTCACTCACCATACGCAACACAACGGTATTAAGCTGCAATTTTACACTGGTATTCCGTGAGAGCGTGGTCCTTCCCCGGTCGAGCCGACCCATTCGTGCTACAACCATAATATAGCTGCAGCGTGACTCTACCATGTATGACTTGGAGGAGATTCTCAATCAAATTGTAATTTTGACATGTGTTACCTCAGAACTTTTTATAGGTGAACTGATTTTGATGATTCTTTTTTTTTTTTGAAAGCTAGTGCTTCTCTACTAATGTAAATTTGATCAAGACCTAACAAGTAGTTTTTGTGCTACCCTTAATAATGCGTATTTAATTTACTTCGAAGTACAATGACGATGTTCTCATTTTATTAATATTGAAGTCGGTTGTACAAAAGTTTTAATTTTACCACTTTTTATTTATCAGGGCGTGTTGGCAATTGCAGTATTTTTTTTTAAACACCCATGGGACGTGCGGTAGTGGATTTTCTTGCGGTGCCTCTTTCTCATATTTCTGCTGTCATCATCATCATCATTACAGCCCCTCGCAAGTCCACTGCGGAACATGGGCCTCCCCCAAGGAATGCCACAAATCACGGTCCTGAGCCACCTGCATCCATCGACTTCCTATATTTCTGCTGTAAATTCATTCGTACAAACCGGATTCCGCCTGTGGCATCGCTTCCGAGCGGTCGCATCCAGGTAGTCCGCGCTTTCGTTCCTGTACGGTAGTGCTCTCCCGCTCTCGCGCCTCCGCTGTCCCGCTCGCGCTGTGCAGCGCCGACGCAGTGCTCAGTCCGCCGGCGGCATCGTTCTCGGACGGTCGCCTCCTGGTGGTCCGCGCTCCCGTACAGTACGGTAGTGCTGTCTCGCTCTCACGCGCCTCCGCTGTCCTGCTCACGCGGAACAGCGTCGAGGCTGCCGGTGAGTCACTTCTCGCTACAGCTCTTACCCCCCTGTCTTCGGGCAGGGAGGTCTGACTGACCTCCGCTTCATTTTCATTTTTCATTAATTTTCATTTCTTTTTCATTTCATTATCATTTTCATTCATTTTCATTATAATTTTTCATTATCATTATCATTTTTCAATTTTTTTTTGTGTACTGTCATTTTTCTTGTGTTCTTGCATTACTATTACGTGCATAGTGTGTTGTAGTACGTCTCGCGTTCTAGTCCCTGTTCTACCGAGAGCAGGGACCCGTCCTCACCTTTACTATACTTAGCTTAGCTTACTCGACCGAAATGGCAAACTCCAGCCTCACTGAGTCCCTAGCCGCCCTCATTACCCAATACGGGTTAAATGGCAATGAGACGGTCATCGCCGCCATCGCCAACATCGCCGCCCAGGCTCCCCTCCCCTGCCCCTCAGGCACTCCTCCCACCGCCAATAGTACAGTCATACCTCGAAACGAGGAACTCCTTTGCCCCACTAGAATCTGCCCCCTTAGATATGGAGTACGCATGCTCCGAATCCTCGGCACCGACCTCCCGGAAGAGGCCCGCCACTACCTCAGGCTCCGGTTCATCGGAGTCCTCTGACTCCGAAGGAACCGGTGAGTCCAACTTCACCACCGTCACCTCCAAGCGCAATGGAAAGCGCGCCGCGATAAAACGCACCCCCCCACTTCAGCGGCCCCTGCCGCTCCTTCAACCTCCGCAGCCCTCGACGCTGCCCCCGTCCCACTGATGTCACTAGACATCCCCACACCATCCAAACCAGCCTCTCGTTGTGCTCCAGTACTAGCGAAGAAGCAAGTCCCGCCCCCTGTCTTCCTAAGAGACAAGGCTAAGTTCACCCACTTGTCTAAGACCTGCTACGACGCAGGTATTAAATACGATCATGCCGTCAACTTCGGGGAGGCGATTAAAATCATCCCAAGCTCGATCGAGGACTTCCGCGCAATCACCCGGCTATTCACAGCCGAAAGGATATCTTACCACACGTACGCTCTCCCTGAAGAGCGCAAAGTCAGGGCCGTCATCAGAGGCGTCCCATTCGAATTCTCTAACGAGGAAATCCTTGAGGACCTTAAGTCCCAAGGTTTCCCCGTAGAAGCAGTGCACAAAATGCACAATAGAACGGGCAAGAGATACAACCTTGCCCTAGTAATCCTGACAAACGTGCCGGAGGCTAAAGCCATCTTCCGGCAGGTGCGCACAGTGTGCGGCCTGTCAAAGGTGAAGGTAGAGCCCCCACATAGGCCCGGTTTCCCGGCGCAGTGCCACCGCTGCCAACTTTATAGTCACGCGGCGGCCAACTGCTCCGCCCCACCCAGGTGCGTGAAGTGCCTGGAACCTCATAACACTAAAGAGTGTCCCCGGCTCAAAGACGCCGAATCCCCGCCCGCCTGTGTCCTGTGCAACCAGACAGGACACCCGGCGAACTACAAGGGTTGCCCACGCGCACCTCAACCTCGCCCCAGTAGGAAAGCTCCACCGCCGGTGAATGACCGCTCATTCCCGGCCCTCCAACAACGGCCCCGTCAGGGCCTTCTCAGCCTATCCAGGGCTTCCCTCGACCCTCTCAGGGTCCCCCTAGGGCCCCCTCAGGGCATAATTCGGCCCCCTCCGGGCTTCTCCAAGCCAATGCAGCCTCCAGTCTTTCCCTGGGGGCCCAAAAAAGGCAGACCCACCGCGGACAACCTCGTACTGTTATATCCCTTTTTTACAAGACAACAAAATATTAGTAAGCATTTATTTAATCACACGGTACTTCTCCTTAATATAGCTATAGTCAGCAATTATATTGTTATATTGTTCTTTTGTTGTATTGTTCTTTTGTTATATCCCTTTTTACAAAGCAATAAAATATTAGTAAGCATTCATTGAATCACACGGTACTTTTCCTTAATATAGCTATAGTCAGCAATTATATTGTTATATATTGTTTCTTTCCATTTTTAATGTTCAGTTAGACTCAGAGCCCCGGGTAGATCGGACATAGATTCCGAGACTTATTAGAGTTCGGAAGTCAAGGACTATATTAATTTGGTGTGAACTTTTTTTTTTTTGCAATAAACCTTTAGGTTTATTTGGTGTTTCTTTTTTAAAAAGTCAAACGGGATCGGCCTCCTAACAAATTGGTGTCAGAAGTGGGATGCCAAACAGAAGGTCATAAAAGACTTTGGCATCCGAATCCGAGGTCCCCGAAATCACCAAGGTCGACATTAAGCCTTAGCCGTGCCTAAGCCTGCGCCTACCACAATTTGGACGACGATCAGCCTCCGCTCTGAAGCGTGAGCCCGCTCCATTCACATCTGGTCCTGAAATCACCCGTCTGGCCGACGATCAGCCTCCACCAGGAGCCCGCACCAGCTGGGTCTAACTCACCAACATAAAAACATTTTCTGAAGAATATTCTACATCTTTCATTCCTACCATTTCCCACGACGCGACGAAGTCACCGTGTCAGCGATTCCGCCCGCCAGCCGCCACGAGTGTAACGTGTCACCGAGCCATTGTTACGAGTAAATGCAACGTATAGAAGTTATTATTTTCCTGTAAGTCGTTTTGTTTTGTAAATTAAATTTATAAAATTTACCTTTATTTTACACTGTTTTGTACTATAACCTTTTTACTTCATTTTATTGTGATTATCTTATATAACTTCAAATTTTAATTTTATTTCTATGTCGCTTAAAGCAGAAAAAAGTAAAGACAATATGTCAGAAAAAGTTCACACCAAATTAATATAGTCCTTGACTTCCGAACTCTAATAAGTCTCGGAATCTATGTCCGATCTACCCGGGGCTCTGAGTCTAACTGAACATTAAAAATGGAAAGAAACAATATATAACAATATAATTGCTGACTATAGCTATATTAAGGAAAAGTACCGTGTGATTCAATGAATGCTTACTAATATTTTATTGCTTTGTAAAAAGGGATATAACAAAAGAACAATACAACAAAAGAACAATATAACAATATAATTGCTGACTATAGCTATATTAAGGAGAAGTACCGTGTGATTAAATAAATGCTTACTAATATTTTGTTGTCTTGTAAAAAGGGATATAACAGCTCCCCCCTTTTGACTGAGCTTTTTCTAAATTAAGATAAAGCGAAGATTCGAAATAGAAAAGCGATTAGAGGTCGGAAGACATTACAAATTATGAAAATAGGAAATTAAAATTTGTGGTAAAATATTGCAAATCAATCTCATAACAATGTAAAAACTTTCGAACTAAATTTTACATAAAGATACAATAGTATTATTCGTTAACTAAGTTATACAAAAGAGACAGAGTAGAATTCAAAAATAATCAATTTAAAATTAAGGAATAAAATTATACAAAAATGAATTATTTAAATCTAAAATTAAAAGTATTTTGAATGAAATAGTAAAATTAGAATTTACTTTTATTAAACAAGGTAGTAATTTCAATTACAATTACATAGATTGCATTTAAAATAGCAATTACAAAATATAAAGTGACAGAGTAGAAATTAAGATTATATGATAATAAAATCGATTATTTGTATTAATACAAAAATTTTAAAACTAAAATTGAATAAAATTAGAAATTAAGATTCCTTCGAGAGGAAGAATGAACTTTGTCTACAGTTTTATAAAATCTTATAATGGGGAGAAGGAATCTCTCCCCGCTTTTCTTACCAACTGTGATAATGCAATGTCGTTAGCTACGGCAGAACAACAGCCTATTTTGTGCAAATTTATTATCTCACAGCTAGAGGGAAAAGCTCAGGTCGCATGTAGTTTAAAAAGTTTTGAAACGTGGAACCAAATAAAGTCATTTCTTCGTTCTACTTTTGGGGAGAAAAAACACTCAACACATTTATTATCAGATTTGCAAAATTGCAAACAGTCTTCCGACGACGTTACTAAATTTTCTTTAAGATTAGAATAAATTTTAACAAAAATTCAGTCAGATATACACTATAGCTGCAAAATTCCTGACGAACTTCCAGGTAGAATAGCCGCCATGGAGGACCTAGCATTAAACACATTTTTATTAGGGTTAAACCCTGCTATTTCTACTATTGTTAGGTGTAGAAATCCTCAAACTTTAAACGAAGCTGTTCAATTAGCCATAGATGAAGAAAAATTACAGAATCTTCAAATGTGTTCAAAAAATTCAATGAAGCAGTGTAATATATGTAATAAAGTAGGTCATGTCGCTACGCAATGTTTCAAAAATAAGAACCATTCTAATTTTAAACACAATAAACAAATTTCTCATTTATCTAGTTCTAATTCTGATAAATTAATTTGCAACTATTGCAAAAACATTGGGCACACTATTGATCAATGTAGAAAGCGACAATATAATATGCAACATCGTCAAAATTTTAGTAAAAATTTTAATCGTAACCCTAATACTAGTTCTAACTATATAAATCGTAGCTCAAATAATAATTCTAATTTTGTAAGCCGTAACCCTAACCCTAATTCTAGTTCTAACTCTGTGCCTATGCACATGACATGTAATAACGACGACACTATCGATAATTCTAACTCTTTAAACTAAATAAGATTTCGGATACGTGTCTGCCGAAATCGTACTGTGGTAATGACACGAAAACAATTAATAATACTTTTTCTACTAACTTTTACAAAAATAATGCTAAATCTTATTCTAATTCTAATTCATCTCGGCGATGCATTAACAAGCAACCGAGTCATTCTAATTCATTTACATCTCAGCAACCCAAGGAGGTGAAGCTGAGTCTTACTAGTTCTCATGCACCTCAGTTGACCGAAAAGGTACAACCGAGTCTTACTAAGTCGTTTACTATATCTACATCTCAGCAACCCAAGGAGGTGAAGCTGAGTCTTACTAGTTCTCATGCACCCTCAGTTGACCGAAAAGGTACAACCGAGTCTTACTAAGTCGTTTACTATATCTACATCTCAGCAGCCCAAAGAGGTTAAGCCGAGTTTTAATGAGTCTTATTTTAATTCTATTCCTATTTTTGAAACGAGCATAAATACATGCAAGGTTTCGTTACCATACACGAATTTATTAACAAAATATTCTCCTAAGTGTCTCAAACTTCTTATCGATACCGGTGCAAGCGTTTGTGTCATAAAACACTCATGTTTAAAAACGAAACATGAACTTCTTAAGGACAAGGTAAGAATCAAAGGTATAAATGATACGGATACGTATAGCGAAACAATAGGCTCAATCTACTTGCAATTTTTATTAAGTGATGAAACTTACGAGCACAAATTTTATGTCATTAACGATAGCATAAACCTTAATTACGACGGTATTATCGGTACAGATTTTCTTAAATATTTTAATGCTAATATAGATTATAGTTCTAAGATAATGACTCTTTGCAGTCACCAAGTTCCTATTATATTTCACCAGCCAACCTACACCGTTCCAGCACGCTCAGAAGCAGTCATTGAATGCACTATATCAAACTACTCGCTCGAGACTTATCGGAATAATGAAGCCTTAGTTCTAGATCACACATTAAGCAAGGGTGTTTACGTCGCTAATTGTATAGTATCGGTAAAACCAAATAAAATGGTTAACATCACTGTTTTAAATACGACTGATACAGACATAGAAATTAAAGATTATTCCATAGAATTAACACCTATAGATTACGATAATTCTATTTCCTGCGAAAATTCAATACCTAGTAAATCTATGTATTCCGTCTCGACTTCCAAATCTGATCGAATGAATCGAGTATTAAGTCTTTTACGCTGCTCTCATCTCAACGATGAAGAAAAGAAAGCACTTCTCAATTGCTGTTCCGATTATACGGATATCTTTCACCTCGAAGGTGAGCCCCTCTCTTTTACGAATGGCATCCAACACTCCATAGATACGGGTAACGCACCCCCAGTTCACGTAAAATCGTATCGCTTCCCCCGAGTGTCACAAGGAAGAAGTTGATACACAAATTCGCAAAATGCTAAATCAGAATATAATCCGTCCCTCTGTTTCGCCTTGGAGCGCCCCGGTATGGGTAGTTCCGAAAAAATTAGACGCTTCTGGCAAGAAAAAGTGGAGAATAGTCATTGATTATCGTCGCCTCAATGATATCACGGTTTCAGAAAGTTATCCGCTGCCTCTTATCACTGATATCCTAGACCAATTAGGCCATTCGAAATATTTTACAACTCTCGATCTTGCTAGCGGTTTCCACCAGATAAAGATGGATGCTAAAGATGCTCCAAAGACGGGATTTACTATTAGTACTAACTCTAGCATGTCTGGACACTATGAATTCACTAGAATGCCCTTTGGTTTGAAAAATGGACCCTCAACCTTCCAGCGACTCATGAATACTGTTTTATCAGGACTACAAGGTCTACACTGCTATGTATATCTAGATGATTGTATAATTTATAGTCAAAATTTGAATCAACATATGGAAAAGTTAAAATTAGTGTTTGATAAGTTCCGCGAATACAATTTAAAATTACAACCAGACAAGTGCGAATTCTTAAGACGTGAAGTAACCTATCTTGGTCACATTATCACCGACAAAGGTGTCTCTCCAAATCCAGACAAGGTAAAAGCAGTATCGCAATTCCCAATTCCTCAGAATCCTAAAGAAATTAAATCCTTCCTAGGCTTAATAGGCTATTATCGCCGATTTATTGATAATTTTTCCAAATTAACGAAACCTCTTACTTCTTTATTAAAAAAGGACGCTTCTTTCCACTGGTCCCTAGAACAACAAACCGCTTTCGATATTCTAAAAGAAAAATTAATCACTGCTCCGCTGCTCCAATACCCAGACTTCTCTCAGCCCTTCATAGTAACCACAGACGCAAGTAATTACGCCGTGGGTGCAGTTCTATCCCAAGGTCCTGTCGGCAAGGATAAGCCAATAGCTTACGCATCGCGCACCTTAAATCGTGCCGAAGGTAATTATTCAACTACCGAAAAAGAACTCCTAGCCATTTTATTCGCAGTTAAAACATTTCGCCCTTACCTCTACGGTAATAAATTTAAAATTGTCACCGACCACAGACCACTAGTATGGTTATTTAATGTCAAAGACCCAGGCAGTAGACTCATTCGTTGGCGCCTAAAACTCGAAGAATATGACTACGAAATCATTTATAAACAAGGCCGTTTAAACTCCAATGCTGATGCGTTATCTCGCTGTCCCGTTAATGTTATAGACATTAACACCTTAAATAACTCTAGTTATGAAAAATATTTTAAGGATCAATTCTCCAATAAAACTCCTATTTCAAATACAGTAATTATAGAATGCACTGAAGGATTACATTTGTCTAAGTTAAAACATATCGCGTGTCCGGTCTCTTTAGATTTCGATTCATCTATACCTCACTGTGAAGAAATATTATCGCAGTTAGATAAGCCGGAGGAATTGCTGAATTCCGAACGCGAACCTTTTACAATTCAATGTGTTAAAGATAAGAATAAATACTTCTATTTTTTATATACCAAAGTTCACCATTATGAAGAAACCAAATTTAAAGACATCTACAATTTAATGATAAAACTTAGAGATAAAATTTTAGTCGAAAATCCCGATATCACAGATCTCGCCTTGTCAGACTTTTCAGACCCATTTTCTAAGTTAGGTTATATTAAGGTATATAATATGATTGCCTATATTTTCCATAGCACAAATATTAAAATTCATATTTATAAAAATCGGTTAATTTACCCTACTCCCATCGAAATCCCTAAAATTTTAAAAGAGAATCACGATTCACCTATTGCGGGTCACCCAGGATCAAATCATATGTATAAAAGAATTAAAGCCGCCTACTACTGGAAGGGTATGCGCTCTGATATTGTAGATTACGTTAAGAAATGCCAATTATGCCAAATTAATAAGCCGCTGAGAATGTCCAATAAGGCTCCAATGGAGATAACTTCCACTTCTACTAGACCTTTTGAACGATTAGCTCTCGACATCGTTGGTCCTTTGCCCGACGCAGGTTTCCAAAAATTCAAATTTATCCTTACATTGCAAGACGATTTAACTAAATTTTCAAGCGCTTATCCCCTGGTCACAGCTACCAGTGAAGAAATAGCCAGAAATCTCGTACATTTTATGTCTCTTTTCGGTTTTCCTAAAACGATCTTAACAGATTTGGGTACATGTTTCACGTCCGATTTATTTAAACAACTGACTCAAATTCTAAAAGTTAAAACCTTATTTACCACTCCTTATCACCCACAAACAAATGGAGCCCTAGAACGCTCACATGCTACTTTAAAAGAATACCTATAATCTTTCGTAAACGAAAACCAGAATGATTGGCATTGTTATCTATTTACCGCAATATTAGCTTATAATACCACTCCACATTGCACCACTAATTTCACCCCTCATGAATTATTATATGGTTATAAACCTAACATTCCAAATTCCCTATATGAAACAAATAATAATACAACCTATAATGAATATATTCGAGCTTTACAATATCGAATGCGTTTTAGTAGAGAAAAGGCCATTCAAAATATAGTTAATAGCAAAGAAAAATCGAAACAATATTATGACGCTAGTTCACGTGAAACTTCTTATAAAATTGGCGACTTAGTGTATACAAAACATCATCACCGGCTCCGTAAGGCTCTATCACCTATATGGAAGGGCCCATATAAAATTATAAAAATAAATAATAAGCATAACGCAACGTTACAAATAGGTCGTAAACATGTTAAGTACCATACAAACGAAATTAAGCCTGCTATTCAAACTCCCTAAATTTAATTAACTTTGTATATTTTTTCAGAGCTTTATGCTATGGAAACCAAAGCCACGCTGAATCGAGGATCATACCTATATCACATAGTCCTGGAATTTATTTTTGAACCTATTACGCATATTAATTTTTATAACGATTATTGGAAAGTCATAACATATATAGACCTTATATCCTTAGATCCTTATCTCAATAAAATAGAAAATTTATTATATGATACTTTAAACCTTTGTTCCAAAATAAATACTGACGAATTTTCCCCGTGTAAAGATTTCTCTACTCCTATAGAGACTTTAATAAAATATAATTACGTCAAATTGCAATCTCTAGCACATTTAATCAATAATAACCCATCGCCAAACAAAGTCAAAAGATCTTTGGAATTTGGAGGCGAAATTCTTAAATTTTTCTTTGGTACTCTAGACGCAGATGATGCGCGAAAATATGATGCCGCGATAGAATCCTGTCGGAAAAGTGAAACGGAACTATTTAATCTATTCAGAGATAATATTCATATAATTAAATCCACTATAAATAATTTTAATGCCACTATTTATAAATTAAATCAAAACGAATTAAAAATTGAATTCCCAAATTAATAAAATGAATGAAATTTTGTCACAAATTACAAAAACCGATAACTTACTACTTCACATTTCTAGGATAAATAATTTACTAAACGTAATTGAAGGCTCCTTACTTGCTATTTCTAACTTACTAGACACAACTATAAATGCTATTTTATTTTCCAAGGTAAATGTTTTGCATCCTAGCGTGATTAGCCCTTTAAGTCTTTATAATGAATTAACTAAGCATATTAATCAATTAAACAAACGTTTAGATTTTCCAATGCAATTGAACATACATAATATTCATTCTTTGATTGACATCTCGAAACTTAGTTCATATTATTATAACAATAAGATTGTTTTCAGTTTGCAAATTCCACTGATAACACCTGATAAATTCACTGTTTATAAAAATATCCCATTACCGACTCCTCACGACGAGTCACATAATATGCAAACTTTTGCACTTATTCAACCTTCTAATTCTTATATTGCTTTAAGTGACGATAGAATACATTATACTATGTTTAATAACTTAGATGACTGTAATTTCATTAATAATAACTACTCTATTTGTGAACTATTAACTATAACGTCTAGTGTAAATAATCCTAATTGTGAATCGAAATTACTAACAGAAGTAATTCTTTCCCTACCTTCTGAGTGTAACGCCAAGTTATTATTTGGCCAAATCAATATTTGGCATAAATTAAAAAATAATAGATGGATCTATGTACAATCTAATGTAAACAAATTAACTATCAAATGTGATGACGACATTACTGATCATTCTATTATTGGCACAGGTATTGTCAAATTAACCGAAAATTGTATTGGTTATTCCAAAACTATTCAATTATTGCCAACAAGTACTTACCAATTTTCGATCAAATCAACAATAGATATAAGCTTTGATATAACGAAAGATGATTGTTGCAAAAAGGACATATTTAATAAAAGTTTACCATATTTAACGCCAATCTCTTTAAGCAAAGTTAACTTGGATTCTTTAAAATATGCAAATCATCAACTGGATAGTTTAGAGTTTGAATTAAATAATCTTCAAAAAGAATCACATTTTATTAAATATGGCTCATACTATTCAACATTTACTTATGTTTTAATTGTACTACTATTTTTATACCTTGCCTATAAATTATTTAAATGCTGCAGAAATCGTCACGATAGCAGTGGATATTGTATACAAATATTTAATCAATGTAATAATAAAAAGTCATCGAAACATAACTCCAAAATTTCAAATTCAATTGAGATGACCGATAAATCGACATCTGAAGAAGATAATATCTCGCTTAAATCTTTACCAAATTGTACTAATTATAAGCCTTATAAAACTGTAGACAAAGTTCATTCTTCCTCTCGAAGAAATCTTAATTTCTAATTTTATTCAATTTTAGTTTTAAAATTTTTGTATTAATACAAATAATCGATTTTATTATCATATAATCTTAATTTCTACTCTGTCACTTTATATTTTGTAATTGCTATTTTAAATGCAATCTATGTAATTGTAATTGAAATTACTACCTTGTTTAATACAAGTAAATTCTAATTTTACTATTTCATTCAAAATACTTTTAATTTTAGATTTAAATAATTCATTTTTGTATAATTTTATTCCTTAATTTTAAATTGATTATTTTTGAATTCTACTCTGTCTCTTTTGTATAACTTAGTTAACGAATAATACTATTGTATCTTTATGTAAAATTTAGTTCGAAAGTTTTTACATTGTTATGAGATTGATTTGCAATATTTTACCACAAATTTTAATTTCCTATTTTCATAATTTGTAATGTCTTCCGACCTCTAATCGCTTTTCTATTTCGAATCTTCGCTTTATCTTAATTTAGAAAAAGCTCAGTCAAAAGGGGGGAGCTGTTATATCCCTTTTTACAAGACAACAAAATATTAGTAAGCATTTATTTAATCACACGGTACTTCTCCTTAATATAGCTATAGTCAGCAATTATATTGTTATATTGTTCTTTTGTTGTATTGTTCTTTTGTTATATCCCTTTTTACAAAGCAATAAAATATTAGTAAGCATTCATTGAATCACACGGTACTTTTCCTTAATATAGCTATAGTCAGCAATTATATTGTTATATATTGTTTCTTTCCATTTTTAATGTTCAGTTAGACTCAGAGCCCCGGGTAGATCGGACATAGATTCCGAGACTTATTAGAGTTCGGAAGTCAAGGACTATATTAATTTGGTGTGAACTTTTTTTTTTTTTGCAATAAACCTTTAGGTTTATTTGGTGTTTCTTTTTTTAAAAAGTCAAACGGGATCGGCCTCCTAACAGTACGCACACGAGGCAGAGCCCACACCCGATGACTACAACACGCTATATTCCGCGATTAGGAATATTGATGTCAGGGAGATCACCGTTATAGTCTCCTCACTCTTGCTGAACACAACGATCTTCTGCTAGCGTTGTAAGTTAAGTTAACTTAATTAACTTAACTCCAATGTCTGAGCAAATTAACCTACCAAGATCCCACGGTCGTATCAAACCTAAGGGTTTATCGCTTGTATCATTTAATATTCGCGGCTTGCGAAATAACCTCCCAGAGCTTAAGCTCTTTCTTCGAAATCATGAAGTCGATTTCCTCCTCCTACAGGAAACTAATCTCAAAGCTAAGGACACTAGAGGCCTTTCTATTAAAAACTTCTCTCTTCTTCGTAATGACAGACCCGACCGCCGAGGTGGCGGAACGGCCATCTATTACAAGAAGACACTTCATTGCTCCCCCATTTCTACTCCGCAGCTTACCAACATGGAAGCCACGGTATGCAGGCTAGCTATGACTGGACATCAGTCCATCCTCATAGCCTCCTGCTACATCCCTTCAGGAACCTATCCCCTCAAAAAAAGATTTTGAGGCCATTTTATCCTTGGGCAATTCAGTCATTATGGTTGGAGATTTTAACTCCAAGCATACTGAATGGACATGCCGCACTACGTCCTTCGTCGTCGTCTCTTGATATTACCGTCCATAGTCCTCTCGGTGTTACTCACTTTCCCGATAACACCGATCACGCACCCGATGTATTAGATTTTGCGTTACTTCAAGGAGTTTCTCTCAACCTCAGAGCAATCGAGACACTAGACGATCTGGGTTCAGATCACCGACCGGTCTCCCTCACTCTTGGCCATCAGCCACCTCCCCCAATACACACGAAAACCTTCACTAACTGGAAGGGATTCAAGGAGTCCCTAGCTAAAGCTCTGGACTCACAGGACTCTACCATCTCCCTACGGTCGGACTTAGACAGTCCCGAAAAAATCGACACCGCGGTCGATTTACTCTCCACCCTTATTAAATCCTCCCTTAAGGAGAACGAAAGGGTCGTCCCGGTTGCTAACAATAGTGGGCTTCCCCTACACATTAGCAACCTATTAAAAGCCAAAAAAGCTGCTTTCCGGAGAGCAGTAAAATATCCCACCCCCGAATACAGGCGCGCGGCCAATCGTCTTCAACGAAAACTCCGCTTCCGCCTCTCTGAATTCCAAGATCTCGAAAAGAGTAAGCTCATGGAGAATATCTCTCCATCTCACACAGCGTACTATCAGATGGCTAGAGCCCTCCGCATAGACGCTATCACCCACACTCCCCCTCTCTCCCGTCCCGACGGCACGGTTGCCTTCGAGGACGAGGAAAAGGCTGAGTGCTTTGCAGATAGCATTGCCGCTCAATGCTCTCCCAGTTCTCAACCCGTCGACCCCTCACACGTCCAGGCAGTGGAGGATGAGGTCCGCCGCCGGAACTCACCCCCCACGGCCTCCGAACCTATCTCTGTGTCCAATGATGAGATTTCATCCCTCATCAAAGGACTTAAGCCTAAAAAGGCTCCGGGCGCGGATGGCATCTCCAACCAAGCCCTAAAACACTTTCCCGAGCAGGTGTTAACCTTTTTTCTATTATCTTCAACGCCTGCTTCAACCTTAGTTATTTTCCCACTACGTGGAAAGAGGCTACTGTGATTGGAATTCCCAAGCCAGGCAAGCCTCTCAACCTCCCCCTCCAGCCATCGCCCCATTAGCCTCCTCAAGGCAATGGGCAAGCTCTTCAAAAGAGTCATCCAAATTCGTATGAGGCGCTATCTGTTTCCCACAGACGGCGACCCTCTTATCATTCCCCATCAATTCGACTTCCGAGCCAAACACTCATGTCCCCAACAAGTTCACCGCATTGTGGAATATATCCTCAGCGGTTTCTATCCTCGTCGTCATAAGACCATCGCGGTCTTTTTCGATATAGCCAGAGCTTTCGATAGAGTCTGGCACACAGGCCTCATCTACAAGCTCTATAAAATAGGTCTCCCCGATCGTCTAGTTCGTCTCGTGGCCTCCTATTTAAAACATCGTACCTTTCCTTTTAGAAACGAAGGCACGCTTTCTTCACAGCGAACTATCAAGGCTGGTGTCCCTCAGGGCTCAGTACTTGCTCCTCTGCTGTACATCCTGTTCACCAACGACATTCCCATCCCGTCGAAAGGTGTTCAACTCTCCCTCTTTGCAGATGACACTGCCATCTACTGCAAAGGTGTCTCACTACCCCTTATACGGAACAAGATCCAAAAGTCAGTTGATGACCTAGGAGCTTGGTTCAAAAAATGGCGCATCGATGTGAACCCGGAGAAGAGCTCCGCCGTCCACTTCGATTATAAACGACGCCGTCTCAAAAACACTCCACCAATACGTATGCTAGGGACCCCTGTCCCCTGGCATACGTCCGCCAAATATTTAGGTGTCACTCTAGACACAGGGCTCACTTTCAAGCCCCACGTCAAAAGAGTAACCCGTCACGCACGGTTTTATCTGAGTAGGCTCAACAGTATGTTGGGCCGACACAGTAAAATGTCCCTTCGAAACAAGCGTACCCTCTACAAGGTCTGTATACGACCAGTCATGTCCTACGCGGGCCCCGTCTTTGCCCACGCAAACCCTAACATTTTAAATGAACTCCAAATAGTTCAGAACCTCTTCTGTCGTCGAGCTGCGAACGCACTTCATGCTACAACTATACTTCTAATAACTGCAGCATAGCTCTTCCACGTATAAGTGGTTGCTGTGGCCCATAGACATCTACATCTATCCTCGATTAAGAATCAAAATGCAGATGCGTTGTTACACCTGAGGACTAAGATGCAAGATTCCAGTAAAAAGGGTCTCCGGTTCTCTAAACTTATCATACGAAACACAGTAGTATTGAGATTCTATTTTACGCTGGTATTCTGTGAGAGCGTTGTCCTGTCCCGATCGAGCTGACCCATTCGTGTTACAACCATAATATAGCTGCAGCGTGACTCTACCACGTATTGTCTAGAAGTTAAAATGTTTACAAAAGACTTTCTACTTAATAATCAAATTAATCGAATAAAAGTAGATAGTTTGGTTTGGTGTCAACACAAAACTTAAAGTATATGTATGACTCCACTCATAATGCGACTACGACTTAAACTAATTAGTTTTTTGTAAATTGGCACTAACTTATATAATATAAAAGTTTTTAGGGACAAGTTATACGTGATAGAACCACGCTACAGGTACATTATGATAGGACCACACTCTCACAGAATACCAGTGCCAATTAGCAGCTCAATGCTGCTGTGTTTCGTATGATGAGTGTACAGAACCGGAGACCGTTTTTACAGGAAGCGAGGCACTCCATTTTAGTCCTCAGGGGTGACAACGCATCTGCACTTTGATTCTTACATAACATAAACACTCCAGCCTGTCACCCAGAGGGGTAGGCAGAGACTTCCATTTGGCACGATCCTGACATACCTCTCTCGCCTCCTTCATATCCATACACCTACTCATACATGCTCGTCGGTTAAGGGTACTCCTAATTTGGCCCGTTTTCAATAAATCGCTAATTTGGCCCGTTTTCAATAAATCGCCAATTTGGTCGATAAATTTCCGCCTAGGACGTCCCTTTCGAATCTGCCATTCACTTCTGCAACATAAATTTTCTTTGTCACTTTTTCCTCATTCATTCTTTCCACATGACCAAACCACCGAAGCATTCCTTTCTTAATCCTGGTCACAACATCATCTTGCAAACCACACTCTTCTCTTATTACACAATTTCTTACCCTGTCGTTCAGATTCAGCCCTAACATACTCCTTAAGGACCGCATTTCTACTGCGTTGATTCTACTCTCGTGCTTCTTCTGCAACACCCAACTTTCACTACCATACGTTAAAGTAGGGACAAACACAGCACTGCGAATTGCCATACGTGCCTTCTTTCCGTGATTCTTAATTGAGCATAAATGAGGACGTCTATGGGCCACAGCATCCACTTACCATCAGGTGGACTGTGTGTTCGTTTGTCACACTTATCCTATAAAAACATAAGCATATAGCATATAAGTGAACGCAGCAGATAGGGATAAGACCATCTCTCAAAGGATACCAGCGTAAAACAGTGGAATAATGCTGCTGTGTTTCGTATGGTGCGTGTAGAGAACCGGAAACCGTTTTTACAGGAAACGTTACAACATAGATTACAAGTACTTAATTTATTATTATTATTATTTATTTATTTTTAATATATTATTACATTCATTAATTACACGTTACGTTACGATACAATCATTAGTTTATGGAAAGTTTACCGTGTACCGGTATCACCGACAACAACAAATATGAGGGTGTAGTAAGAAAAAAGAAATACACTTAGTATTTATTAGTTAATTGCGTGATCTTCTATTGCATAATGCACCGTGCATGGATCCTATATATTATACAGGGCGCTTGTTTTAGGGCGTTTTCGTAGTATTTATTATTAAACGTATTATCTAAATTAGTAGTAATACGTTCCATAAAGTAATTTTTTAATTTTAATTTTTTTTTGATTCAGTTCTGATTTTACTGATACTGGTAGCTGGTTAATTAGGTTAGTGATCATATATTATAAGGTACATTTACCATATAAATTATTGTATTTAGGTAAGGCTAGTTTAGGTTTTCCAGAGTTACGAGTTTTAGAGTATTCACGTGTATGGACAATTTTTAACTGTTCATGGAAAAATTCTTCTATAAGAAGGGTAAACTTTACCTTTTCGTGTATAGGTATTGTTATTGAGAATCATTTTTTACTCTATGTGGGACTTTTTTGTTCTAAAACTATACAATAAAGTACAGGCTATACATACTACTAACTTCTGCGTGGAGTCACGAAGCTGGCGGTGTCTCACCCACGTGCCTCGGAAAGCACGTAAAGCCGTTGGTCCTGCGCCTGATCTCTCTCCGGTCATGTTGGTTTGTTAATGGTTTTGTTAAATGGTTGGTTAATGGTTATTATCATCTATATATCCATTTATAATTCAATAAGTAATAACTCTTTTTAAACCCTTGCCCTATACGCCGGCCGTGCTAATGGGCAGTTCTCACCAAAATTGTACCGCCTTAAATTTAGATGTTCTTTAAGTTCGTGTTTATTTTGTGACTACATAAGACACCATATTTATCAGATTTTTTTAAATCTTTTAAAGTCATATCTATAGATATAATTAATCACAAATAAAATACTACCAGAAGCGTTTAAAAATAATAAAATATTTATTTTCTGAAACCTGTTTATTTTTTTGTATGGATTGTAGATTGTCCTATCCCCTATCACATAATTTGAAAATTTATTTTACCAAAAAATAAAACTTTAGGAGTACATCTTTCCATTTTGATTAATCACATCACTATTTATTTACACAATGATACCTTTGTACATGTATTTACTTATTTAATTTATTAATGTTTTCAATTTATTTGTTGTCCTAAATTTAACTCAATTTTGATTATCAACATTGTTACCATGATATTTCACATATTTTGTAAAAATTACTACTTTTTTGGATGTTTTAATGCTGTGTAAACATTTTTCTCCATGTCGAAGTCCTTTCATCTTAAATTGGTAGGCTGACATGTATTCTGTGTCCAACAATCCGTGCACGAGTGTCGTGGGTACCGATTAAACTCAAACTTGTTACTGGACTTTAAACGGTAAGTACATACTTTATTAAAAAGAACATTTTTCCAATGATTTTTATCTGCATTCACTTTTGTTTTCACTATTTTTTACAACGTTAGCTAATAAAATAATATTTTTAGGCGGTAAAGAATCCCATAACCTCAAATTATTTTACCTCAATTTTGTTACTTTTGTATATTCAATATAAAAGAAGGACAACGCCCCCAACCCAAAAAAAATTTTTTTTTTTTGGAGAGAAAAGACGAACATAAAAAAAAAAGAGTAGGTAACGTATATGTTGATCTCATAGGTAACACAATTGATATCATTAAGGGACGAATACATTAGCCTACTGTCAACGAATAGAAAATATTAGAATATGAAATGTATGTTTAACGTTAGGTAAGTATTTGTTTGTCGCTCTCGTATAATCTGCTGAATATATTTAATTGAAATCGTTGAACAGAACGAATTTCATGTTGGCGATGACATACATAGTTTTTAGCCATGATTTATTTTAAACAGACTTCCAAAAAAAAAAAAACCACACAAATCGACAATGTATCTTTTTCCTTTTAATTAAATTGCACTGTTCGTATGTAATTAAAAATATATCCGTCAAAATTTGCAAACCATTTTTCAATGTTGGTATCCGATTGAGCTAAAATTTTGCAAGCACTTTTAGTTTTTATGACAAAGCAGTTTTTTGACAGATTTAACCTGATGTCACAGACAGGAGTGTCTCCTCATGAAGGAACTGCTTAATGGTTAATAGCAACTGAATGAAATTTAGTATGCGTATAAAAGCTTGTCTGCAAAAAGAGTAATTTAAAACTTATTTGTGTGTTGCATGACCGATTTTCATAATTCCTTTTTTGGTAGTAATAGGATATTCCATTCTAACTTTTTATTAAATAAATCACCAAAGTAAATTTAAATTATAATATAGAAAGTTTTTTTTAAATAAAAAATGGTGAAACAAATGTTCAAATAAACGAAAAACAAACTTTAACGAAGTAATACCTCTTCTCCCTAACTTTTAAAAGCGAAGATTTCATTGAAGTCGTGTTTTTGTTTATTTAAACAGTTTTTTTATGAAGATGTTATTGTGCTGAATGAAATCTCAAATAAATGATTTTAATTTTAATGTTATCGTACAAAATGGCACCGCTAACTGCCACGGAAGAAATGAAACGCTATCGAAATAAGCCAGAATAAACCAGAAAAGTTAGAAGAATCAAGACGTAAAAATTTAGAAGGGATGAAGGTTAAACATAAAAAAATCTGAGCTTAGTGACGAAAAACAAAATGGAAAACAAAATCAACAAAAATCATAAAACGTCAACCATTCATTGGAAGAGACAGAAGCGGTAAAGAATCAAGAAAATAAAAAAAAGATAAAAAAGAGAGCGCGACAAGACATTGAAATATTACAGCAAAATGTTACATAAACTACAAAAATTACTTGAAGAAAACGAAAAAAAATTCAACAAAATGTAAATCTTACGGAGCACTAAATAAAAGATTGTACAGTATTAAACTGAAAATGATTCTAAAGTAAAAAAAAACTAGAATAATAGAAATAGCTCTGGTTATTAAACCTTAAATAAATAAATTAAGCCTTAGAAGCATCATTACAACAAATTTATAAAGATTTGAAATGGACATGCAATCGCATAGATTTAGCATTTTTAGAAATAACTTTTTTGAAATATCAACTTCTATATCATTTATATTACTAAATCCTTGCATTTTGATGAGAATGGAGATGCATTCTCATTCAAATGAATTAATTAACAACAACAAACGACAGAGTTTTCTTTTTATTTAGGGAAATCTACCAATTTCTAGAAATTAAGTCTATTTCCCGTATGTTACATCATAAATTTTAAAATAAAGGGTTGCTTATTTTAATTAAGAGTCCTATTATTATTTTCCGTTTATTAAACTAAATGCAATTATACCCGTATTCCTAACAATGTAAATGGGCCTTAATAATTTCTTGGTTACCAATCATAATCAATTTTGTTACTGTCCATAAAAATAGAGAAGGTTTTTAACTGATAAAAATTTTAGTTTTGGACTTTAACTAATTATATTTACTTATTAATACTTGCCGAAAAATTGTAATTTTATATCATCAAACAATATTTACATTTTATTTTTATTTTAAAATACATAGAAATAAATTGTTTGGTTTTCGTCCTAAGTAACACAGTTGAAAATGTTTGTATTGTAATTTAAAAATTAGCAAACTTTTACAAGTAAAATTTTTTTGGGGGTTTAAATGCCTTCATATGTAATCATATAAAATATTTAACACGGAATAATCAAAGAACTACATTTAATTAAATGAATTTTGTTTAGTAACAAAATTGAACACGGTAATGCCATGCTCGGAAATGAACCTGTTTTATTCCTAAATGGTATATATTTATTGGTAACAAACATTAAATTACTCAAATGTTATAACATATTACTTTTAGCAAATTCTTTAATAAAATCATTTAAAACAAACACATTTTTAAAAATCGTAAAAAATATTGGCCGTACAAAATTTTTGAGAACTTAATGATTTCTTATATTTACACGAACACTACACATTGAAATAATACTAGTTTATGCGGAATTAACGCGGATATTTAACTTTTTAAATACCCGACGTTTCGAACGCTTTACAGCACTCTTGGTCACGGGCGGGACTGAGATGTTCAACGTCAATTATGTCATATATTATACATATTATTATATATTATATTTTTGAGAACTGCTCTAATATACCTCGTGAGTATGTCGTCGAGTGCCGGAATAAACTTTTGTCTAAAGTCGAGTCTTTGTTTAACAATGTCTCGGATTAGGGACAAACTGTATCTGTCCAGTTCAATCCCGAAAAGACACAAGTTTACGTGTTTACCTCTAAAAAGAACCCTATTGTCGTATATTGTCTGTTTAAAGGTACTCCCCTCGTTGCCGCAGCTAGCATCGGGATCCTCGGCGTCGACATATCGAATGACGTTCAGGGCCGTGATCACTTAGAAGGGCAGGCCAAGTCAGCCAACGGTTTGGCTTGATTTGTAGAGCGGGGCAGTATTTCATGCCAGCACACCGCTACAAGTTCGTCCTCACATGGAATAATATTTTCATCTATTATTATAATGGGCCAGGGCACCCCAGTGCCAGCTCCTTCCACTTGATCTCATCTAGCGCATAGCGGTTCGAATCGTCGGCGACTGAGCTCATTCTGACCGGCATAACTCACTGGCGTTTCGAAGAGACGTTGCATAACTTTGGGTATTTAATCGCATCTACCACGGGGAGTACTCAGAGAAATTTTGCGGCGTAATGTAGTTCAAAAATTTTTTTACGACATTCGAAAAAACTTGCGATACTTTACCATCTGGATGATTGGCGGTGAACCACTGTGCGATTTACAAGAAGTTTTCTTCCCTGCACAACGTCCTTGTGGAATCGACTACCAGCAGTGATTTTTCTGAACTGTTACTACTTAGGGACCTTCAAGAAAAGAGCCTACTGTTTTTTTTTTAAAGAACCGAAACGGATCTGCAATTTCTCTGGTGTTGCAGTTGATCATGGGCGGCGGTAGTCACTTATCATCAGGTGAGCCTCATGCTACTTTGCGTTTCATATTTCAAAAAAAAAACGTCTTTGTTTTGTAAAATATTTAAACTTGGTAATATAGACTTGGAGACCTTGTATATTTTCCGAAACCATTTATAGTACCATATACAGTAATATCGTACTCATTTCCTCCCTCCACGAATGAATTACTGACTTGTGGAGTCGAGAAACTAGAGAAACTATTGTCAGAACACGCACTCACACACACATAATATTTTTGGTTACAAATGATTTTAGATGCATATGTGTGGGTACAGGAGCAGTTAGTTTCAATGGCATTAGTCCTGCCATATCACGAAGAACCGACAACCAATGGGGTTTTCTAATGGTAGCCTCATACCAGTAAACATTGTGTAGGGTGACCTCCACAAGATGGAGATATAACCTGTTAAGTGATACAGGAGGTCGACTGATGCAAGTGACCCAGGACCATGTTTTGTGGCATATCTTAGGGAAAGCCTGTGGAGAAAACGAGCTTACAGCTCACCTGATGGTGATTACCTTTTCTTGAAGGGCTCTTTTTGTTGAAGGTCCCTAAGTCGTATCGGTTGGCAGCGGACTTGTGAAGTTTTTTTAATGATGATACCTTTTTAGAACCATAGTGAGGAATCGTACCGAAATATAAACTCAGTTTTTAATCCCCACTTCAAAGTGAGGTACAAAACCAATTATCGTAGGTAATGGTGGTTTTCTTTTGATTATGAGATCGTAATATATCATATTTAATAAAGTTATAGCCTATAAACTTGACGGCCTTAATGTGTCACAGCTGGGCTTTTACTCTTCTCTCTCTATCTCTCTCTCTCTCTCTCTCTCACTCTCTTATTTCTGAGACGATTATGGAGTAGGGAGTACAGCCGCCGCGCTGCTTCAATGCGTGTTAACAAACTCCACATGTAATCGAAATATTTTTGAAGTGAAACTTCTTAATTGACGTAGTGGAGATATTTAGTATGGTAATAAAAATGTCACGTTTTTTGAACGTTTCTTTGTAATGTTTTTTGTAACGTTTCACCGCCGGGGTTGCATGATTAATAAAATGAAAGAAGAATGATATGTCGTAAAAAAGTTTCACTTCTTACGTGTGTACACAATTAGACGCACAATTTTTTATTCCTCAGATACTGTTTACCTAACGATGTTTTCCTTCACCGCCGAGCAAGTAAATATATAAAATTATTTTTTTTATTTGTTCGTATTTTATTATGCGCTGCCTTACCGTTCATCAGATTGCGGTAAAACTTTTTCAATATATTACTTGCATTTCCACGAAGGTTATAGGCATAATTATACCCGGCAGGTGGCGCTATTGTAAAATCCAGATATCACTCGTGCGAATCCAGGGGATCGATAGTTGGATATTTATTTAATAGAATAAGAAT
Organism: Parnassius apollo; assembly: GCA_907164705.1. Taxonomy (NCBI): domain Eukaryota; kingdom Metazoa; phylum Arthropoda; class Insecta; order Lepidoptera; family Papilionidae; genus Parnassius; species Parnassius apollo. The sequence continues at coordinate 63,240 of CAJQZP010001256.1, forward strand.
GACAAACGAGCACACAGTCCACCTGATGGTAAGTGGATACTGTGGCCCATAGACATCTACATTTATCCTCAATTAAAAATCAAATGCAGATGCGTTGTCATCCCTGAGGACTAAGATGAAATGCCTCGTTTCTAGTAAAAAAAAGGTGTCCGGATCTCTACACTCACCATACGAAACAAAGCAGTATTAAGCTGCTATTTTACGCTGGTATTCTGTGGGAGGGTATTCCTTCCTCGGTTGAGCCGAACCATTCTTGCTAAAACCATAATATAGCTGCAGATTGGTTCCCCACCACGTATAATTTACTCTATAATTTACTTCCGCAATAATCCATTTAACCAGATTACTTAAAATTGCCTCACTAGATCCTTAGTTCCTGTGTATTATAATTCCGCGATTTAAATTATAAACAAAATAGCTCATCTTAAACAATTTATTTTATAAACAATAGTTAAATAACGTTATTAACGTAACTTTCACGCTAATGAATATTACAATAAAACACGCGTTCATTAACAAACGCCTCGACTATATAATCAAGAATAATCTAGATCTAAATAGGTTTTGTCTCTTCCCACGCATTCTCCGCACAAGGTGTCCATATAAGAATGCGGCACTAAGATCACAGTCTCGTTGTACCTCACGTAAACTGTCACACCAGTCAACAATGACGATATCTTGACTCCATCTCCAATTGTTCGTATTCTGGAAAAAGAAGTATTTAATTAAAGATAGGAAGTAACAACGGATGAAATATAATAAAAGGAATGAAAGAGAGAAAGAAAAAGGAAGGAGATACAATGGAAGAAAGAAATAATGAACGTACAATAGCAAGCTGGATTGAAAGTGAAAAAAGAAATTCTAAACTACAAAACCCAAACCTGGAAGAATATTAAATCTAAGCATTATTTAATATTAAAGGATTATTAAGCTCTTAGCCTCTCTTATTGTAGGAAGAATTTAATATAAGCGCCAAGTCTAGCAGGTGAATTGTCAGCAGCTTTGAGCTGCTCCTTTTCGATGGCCTGATACTTTGCGTCTGTTGTAAACGATTTTTTACGTAGTAGAACCACGTTGCAGCTATATTACAGTTGTAGCACGATTGGGTCGGTTCCGCCGGGGTAGGACCTCGCTCATACGTAATACCAGCGTAAAATAGCAGCTTAATACTGCTGTGTTTCTTATGGTGAGTGTTTTTTATAGAATAAGTGTGCAAAACCATCAAGTGGAATGTTAGCTACATTCCACTTGATGGTAAATGGATAATCAGATGTGCTATGTGCTAGTTTTTCACGCTTATTCTATAAAAAAAACGAGATGTTTATACCGTCATCCGTCGGCAGCAATGACATCTTTATGCCAATTTTCATAGATGCTTTTATACGAGACGTATAAGGAGAAGGATTTTTTACACATACATCATCCACTGCTAAACATATGTCTCCCGCTTAATTGTCTAAGAGGCAACCGCTGTATGTTAGTATTATGTATGAGTTATTAGAACGATGCTGTTGCCAACTCTGTTTTCAGTTTTTTTTTTGTTGCCTCTTACGACAGTCGCAAGATAATAATAAGTGGTAGTAAATAAGGAATGGAATGAAATTGAGTCCAATGGAGTGGAATATGATGGACAGGAATAGAATGGAATGCGGTGGAATGAAATAGAATGGAAGGGAACGGAATAGAATGGAACGGAACGGAATGGTAGGGATTGGAACGGAATGGAATGGAACGGAACGGTATGGAATGGAACTGAATTGAATGGAATGGAATAGAAACATAATATAATAACTTTTAATAAATATAGATTTTTATAACAAAATACTTATTGAAAGTAATTTTTTATTTACCACTGGTTAAGCAGTCTATTCTGACAAAAATCGGCAAGAAACCAAAGACGTATACAAAATTTTAAGATTTTATCATACGTTTAAGTACATTTATTTATATGAATTATAATAGAACCAGTATGGTAGTGATCACCTCATTCCCTAGTATGAATACCATATTAAATTATTGCTTAAATAATTACCTAAAGTATGGAACATCTGTTGATATGTCCGCCGAGCCACCTCTAACGACGATGCTGTTTTCTCCAGCGTGGACTTTCACGCCACCATTTTGTTGACGTAATACGGCAAAGCTGTAAAATATAATTAGATTGTAATTGTATTAAGGTACGTAATTTTATCATCTTCGCGTTAAGTATTTTGTAGAGATTTTATTGCATGTTTTTTTTTAAAGAAATGGAGTCAAAGAGGTATACAGATCACCTAATGGTAAGCGACTTGAATATAATAATTATAATAAATTTATTACAAGAAATTCTCATTGAGTCTTTTTTCATCTTGACTATTGGTTCGCAAAAAAAACCTCTGTCCTGGGAAGAACCGGCAAGAAACCCAGTGTTGCCTTTTTCCGCAATAATATATTACAATATAAAACATAATATGCTAATTAATATTACAATATAAAAAATAATGGTAGCCGATTTCATAAATACACACACACAAACATACACACACATATATTTATTATTATTATTTTCTATATGTATATTAGTATGTACTAACAATTACATGTCAAATTCTCCCAAGGTTGACTGGTAGAGAATACCATAGCCTTATGGTACAATGTACAATGGGCGGACTTAATGCCTTATGGCATAAGGCATTAAGTCGGCCCATTGTAGACCTAAGATTAGGGTGTATAACACACTAAACATTAAATAAATATATAAAAGGTCACAGAATTAGACACAGAAGAGCCCTGGTAGCTCAGATGGTTAGCGCTCGCTGTAAATTTCACAGTACGCGAGCTAACTGGGTTTGATCCCCCGCCGGCACCAATGAAATTGTTAATTGCAATTTTAAGTGCTGATTTACCATATGCTCGGCGGTAAAGGAAAACATGTGAGGAAACCTGCATGTCAGAGAAATAAGAAAAAAAATATTTCGAAGACATGTGAAGTTCGCCCACACGCATTGGGGCAGCGCGGCGGACAATTTCTTGCCCTAAAACCCTCACAGATATGAGCGGAGGCCTGTGCCCAGCAGTGGGACGTATACAGGCTGGTGGCAGGTGATGATAAACAGTGTCAAAGGTGACAAAAAATCTGCGTGTCAAGCTAGGCGATTGCGACAAACCTTCCAAACCATGGACGGAGTCCGTTTAAACTTGGCAAAATTATTAGCAAAATGTACTATGGGTGATGCCTTCGGCCAGTTATGTAATATTTAGAAGTTGATTTGTAAAAGAAGTATAAGAAATATATAGACCTGGAAAACTCAGAACAATCAGCCAAGGCTATGGCGTCAGTTTGCTGGAGTGGCGGCAGTGGTTCGGTTGTGCCGAATAGTGTTTCCACCGTTGACTCCTGGACACGACATTCTCCTGGAAAACGGAATATTTTTCAAAATTCTAGCATCTAGAAATCTGACAGCATTTTTGGTATTGTCCGTTTATTACTTTTTCTTTGTTTCTTTTTTTAATACAGCAAAAAACCACTAAGTTCTAACTGATTGGACCGCCTCGTTAGTCTAGTAGCCATTAGCGTAATTGCTGATGATGTGGTCATGTTATTGAGTTTATTAACTTCCCCCTAAGAAAATTAAAATACGACAAACATTTTAAACGACATTTTAAATACGACAACGTTTTTATAGCCATTGCTAGATAACCGTATATATAATCATCGGACCAACGGAGCAGCATCAAAGGTGCAATATATCGTCATCATCATCATCGTGATAACAGGCTTCACAAGTCCACTGCTAAACATAGCCCTCCCCGGTACACCTGCATTCATTGTATTACCACGTAGTAACTCGTTCTAGTGGGGAGGGGTGGGATCTACAGTTCACCTGTAAATATATATTGTACTACAATCGCAAAAATTTCATTGAAAGCGACTTATGACATTGGACTAATGCTGAAGTTAATGGAAGAATATATTGCAATACAAAACCCTTTATTGAACACTAAGAAAACAAATAACTAGAAACAAACAAAAAGAAAAACAAAAAGCGGTCTTATTGCTATGCAGCAATTTCTTCTAGAAAACCTAAACAGGAAACAAAAACATGTAATAAGTTAATTAATGAGTATAATCTATTATAAATAATATTATAATATATGTACATATATATAAACACTCACGTCTGTTACCCAGAGGGGTAGGCAGAGACTACGGACTTCTATTTGACACGATGCTGACATACCTCTTTCGCCACCTTTACATCCATATATTTATGCATACAGGCTCGTCGGTTAAGGGTACTTCTAACGTGGCCCATTTTCAAAATATCGCCAATTTGGTCGATAAACTTTTTTCTAGGGCGTCCTTTCCCGACTCGGCCGTTCACATCTGCCATATAAATTTGCTTTGTCACTCTTTCCTCATTCATTCTTTCTACATGACCAAACCACCGAAGCATTCCTTTCTTAATCCTGGTCACAACATCATCTTGCATACCACATTTATCTCTTATCACGCAATTTCTCACTCTGTCATTCAAATAAACCCTAGCATATTCCTTAAAGACCGCATTTCTAAAGAATTTATTCTACTTTCGTGCTTCTTCTGCCACACCCAGCTTTCACTACCATACATTAAAGTAGGGACTAACACAGCATTATGAATTACCATACGTGCCTTTTTGACACATTCTGGATCATCATAATAGAGTGTAGTGCCCCATTCACTCTATTCCCTGCATTTACTCGTCGTTCTATATCCCTATCATATCTACCATCCCTGCTAAATACACATCCCAAATACACAAACTCATCCACTTGCTCAATTAACTCTCCTTCTATTCTTATTTCACATACCATTTTGCGTTCTTCTCTTTCAAAAACCATCACTTTCGTCTTACTTTCGTTCACTTTCATTCCCCTTTCTTTTAATTCACAGTTCATTAATGTAACCATCATTTGCAACTCAGCCACCGATGACGCAAATATGACTTGATCATCGGCGTACAGAAGGCATTTGACGGTTAACTCGCCCATTCTTAACCCACATTCTTCATCTTTAAAAGTTTGCAAACACCTGTAAATAATATTGTAATCCAAAATATACTGAACTTAAAAAGTAAGATAAAATGTTATGATATGGAGATATTCACGTGTACTTGTTTCACAAACGTTTATTTTAATTTATTAAAATATTAACTCAAAAAATCTGACCTATTTCGCCTCACGGCATAGTCATATATATCATAAATTAATTTATAACAGTATTCAACGTCATGCGTGGATACTGTGGCTCATAAAGATCTACATCAATCCTAGGTAACAAATCAAAATGCAGATGTATTGTCACCCGAGAGGACTAAGATGGAATGCCTCGTTTCCATTAAAAAGGGTCCCCAGTTCTCCCCAAAACGTATGAAATACAGCAGCAATATGCTGCTATTTTACGCTGGTATTCTGTGAGAGTTTGGCACTTCCCCCAGTCGAGCCGACTTATTCATGCTACAACTATAATATAACTGCAACATGGCCCTATCACGTATAAAATCATGATTACTCACGGTATAGACCATACTTCGTCATGATTTGCATCGTCGTGAAGCTGTCCAGCATCCATCCCAAGTTCTCAGATTTGAATTTCACTTCGCTTCCATTTTTCGCTTTCACATGTATCAAACCATTTTTCTCCTGGAATAAAATCATATATATATATATATATATATATATATATATATATATATATATATATATATATATATATATATATATATATATATATATATATATATAAATTTTAATTTGTGTACATTAAATCATTTTTACATATCGTAAGGGATCTTTCAGACAGAAGGCGTTCAGGCGTTCAAGCGTTCCGCGTTTGCGTTCTGCGTTCTTTGTGTTGTATTACGTTACATAGACATACCCAGACAGCAGGCATTCCGACCGCGTCGGTCAACCAGAACGTAGGCGTGCGTGATTGGTCCGCAACTGAACCTTCGAACGCAAAACGGGAACGCGGAACGCTTGAACGCGTGACCGCTTCCTGTCTGATAGAACCCTAAAAGAGCCGTAGCATTTAAAAGTGATAGTGTATTGACGGTGTAACAATATCAACCATATCATATCATCCCGTGGGTGACGTAAGAGGCGACAGAGGGAAAAAATCGGGAGATCGGGCAGCAGCGTCTTCCTGATAACTACAAACACAAAGGGATTTGTAGCGCATGCATCGATTTGCATGTTGTAGGCTCTTGTACCACACTTGATACCGCTATTAGAGCGGCTCAGCTTGTGCTCAGCTCATACTCGGCTTCTCTAGCGTCTTCGATCAACAGTTGGTATTGCTGATCGAAGTCTAGCGTACTTTATGAAAATCCATCAACCCATTACGTTCCGTGGACATCGTAAGCAACTATGGAAAATTCTAGTTAATTCTTATAGACTCTAATATTATATGGAGTGTATTATCTCATTAACGTCAGACACAAAATACCCAGATCAGTGACGGTAAGCAGCATCAAAGGTGCTGTCATCTAGTACACCGATCGTCTATCTACAACGGGAGAGGGTCAGCTTTTATGGGCTGAAGAAGAAGAAGTTGATTTAAAAAGTAACGGCTCCATCTATTGGGCACAGAACTCCCATTACCGATAAGGTTTTCCAACATTTAATAACAAAAATTAATAACCATTTACCAAGAATGTCTTACGCATAAATTAAAAAAAAAACTTTTTAAAAAAACCGTATACTAATAAATAGTTAAAATGAAATATATCGTGACGATCCATTGTACAACATTATAGGTAACCTGTAATACTTATGTATGCATATGTATATATGTATGAATGGATGTATGTATATGTGTAAGTGTACACGCAACATTTATCCACATATGAAAAATGCCCTTGTCCTTTAAATTACTGATTAATGTTATATTAAAACTATTGATTTGTGCTATTAAATATTTATTTAAATAATATTTATTTAAATAAATATTTATTTATTAAGCTATTTATTTAATTTTTATCATGTTAAAAAAAGAATGGAAAAGTATTTCTGCTGTATTATCACATGTCCTCGAAATAGTTTTGTTTTTATTTTCTTTATCATGCAGGTTTCCTAACAATATTTTGTTACTCCGCTAAGCACGTCATAAATCGATCAGGAATGAAAATTGTATTTGTCTGTCCCATTATCACCATTATCCACTGATCCACCACCACTATCTACTGATCTACCACCACTGTCCACTGACCCACCACCACTATCTACTGATCTACCACCACTGTCCACTGATCCACCACCACTATCTACTGATCTACCACCACTGTCCACTGATCCACCACCACTATTTACTGATCTACCACCAGTGTCCACTGATCTACCACCAATATCCACTGGTCTCACACACGGCTCACCGGTCAAATCCTAGGTAAAGCAAGAAAAATGATTCGGAGGTTGCGGTAAGACCAATAAATAATTAAATAAATTTATAAAGGTGTACAATTTTCTGTTGTGAACTTGCTAGACGTGGTTTGAGTTAGGCTTTCAGTTTACTACCACAGTTTGTACAAGTACATTAACGCAATGGTAATGATTTTTTTAATGAGTGTTTATAATCTCTAATTTTTTTTCTTATTTTGGAATATTTATTATTAATACACACAATCTAAGAAACGAACACAAACTTGAGCTCGCTCATAAAAGAAATGGAAGAAAAACAATTTTATACGAAGGAGTGCAGCTATACAATAACTTGTCAAAAAAAGAATGTAACAATGTTAATATGTTTCAAAATAAGTTAAAAACATGTTTACACTATTCTCTCTTTTAAAAATTAGTTATAAATTAAGCACCATACATTAATAAGCATAGAGGCAAAGTCTGAATTTTTTATATATAATTTACTGTGTACTTATTATTAAGTGAAACTGTGTTTCTTACGAGAAATAAATTCTTTAAACCTAAAATCTTTTTAATAATACACGAATCCGTGGTAATAGTTCTCAACCCGTAAGTATTTTTTAACAATAAGTGACAGTATAAAGAACACAGGTACCTGCGGGTCCTAAACTAAGCGCAGCTTGTATCTCAGGACCCTGGCATGGATACAAAACGGTTTGAATAAAACTATTATTTACGGATTTTATCGCGTTTAATTACTTTAATTTATTTTTATTATTATCCCGACGTTTCGGGTGCTTTACAGCGCCCATGGTCACGGGGGGGGACTGAGATGTTTGACGTCCCAATGTCATAGTTAGTCCGGCTACCTTAACTATGACATTGGGACGTCAAAAATCTCAGTCCCCCCCCCCGTGACCATGGGCGCTGTAAAGCACCCGAAACGTCGGGATAATAATAAAAATAAATTAAAGTAATTAAACGCGATAAAATCCGTAAATAATAGTTTTATTCAATGTGTAGTGTTCGCGTAAATTTAAGAAATCATTATATAAAACGGTTTGTCACTGGACCTCATTTACATCGAGATTGTGTTAATATTACGTGCTTTTCATCGGCCTTTAAAAGTAATGCTCCTAGTACAAAAACTAAGGAAGTATTGTTTTACTACATAAATAAATTTAAAATAAATAATGGCGCCCGCAAGAGATGATTCCGCAATAGTTGGAATAGGAATGATTACGTCCGGGTCTGGTTTTGTGGTGTGTGTGTGTGTGTGTGTGTGTGTGTGTGTGTGTGTGTGTGTGTGTGTGTGTGTGTGTGTGTGTGTGTGTGTGTGTGTGTGTCTGTGGTATCTTATGTGCTATTTAATTAGCTCTTCAGTGTCATATGAAAAAGTGTACAGCATGTTCTTTAATAGGATTTTACATGAGGAAAGTGGCTGGTCTTTAAGGTCAATTATTTTCAATATTTTGTTGTAGATGAAAGGATGTGAGAAGGTGGGGCAAGGTTTGGCCAGGTTTAACTTTACGATTGGAACGGGGATTCTAAAAGTACGTTAGCTTCTTAATTCATTGTAGTCCGGGCGACATCTTACGGTTTTGTGCACTTTGATAGTGACACAAATAAACAGCTGTCGCACCCATAGTACTTTAAGTACGGAAGTATTTCTTTTCTCCTTATTTTTTTAATGAAGACTTTACCCCCACTCTAGGATTTTCTCCTGTATGGTGGATGTAGTTTACAAACATAAATTCCACAAGTACAAATATCCAGACCCGGAACAATTACTTGTTGGCCGTACAAACACTTGTTCCATACGGGAGTCGAACCCGTGGTCCCCAGTACTGTAACTCGGTGCTAAGCCACTGCGTTACGAGGCCGTTAATTTGATTTGAAACAATATTCACAATGGATGGATAGATGGATTCGCTCAGGTCAGCGGTTTTCTGCATGGGCTGAAATTGAATCCGGTGTGGCGCAAGGCGGAATACTTTCTCCTATTAGTTTTCCTTATTTATAAATTCTATCTCCTCAGTTTTAGATTGTTCGTACCATCTGTATGCGGATGATCTCCAGCTTTATGTACAGTCAAGCTTAAATAATCTTAACTTTGTAATACACAAACTAAATGATAACCTGGAAGCCATAAGAGAATGGTCATGTAAATATGGCGTTTCTGTTAATCCTGCCAAATGCAAAGTTATAATATTAGGAAGCTCGCAATTATTGGCTAAGGTTGATTATGGAAATCTCTCTCCTTTAATTTATAATGGAAGTTTGATTCCATACTGTGATTCCATAAAAAAATCTTGGCCTGTACATGGATAAAACTATGACCTGGAAATTACAGATCTCTGAAGTTAGTCGTAAAGTTGTTGCTACCTTGCGTTCCCTTTATCGTCTTAAATATTTCCTACCTTTCAAAACCAAACTTACGCTGGTTCATTCCCTTATTCTATTATCGACTATGCCGATGTATGTTACCCAGATCTATCAGAAAATCTTCTAAACAAGTTGGAGCGCCTTCTTAATAATTCCATAAGATTTATTTTTGGTTTACGTAAGTATGACCACATATCATCCTATCGTTCAAAGCTTAAATGGCTACCTATACGTCAAAGGCGATGCTCTAGAATTTTACTTGTACTTTATTCAATTTTAAACGATCCAAGGTCGCCTTCTTATCTTAAGGATAATTTTCATTTTTTTCATCCGATCGACGGTCGAACATCCCGACAGTCAAACCGTCTGAGGTTAAGGTTTCCACAGCATAAGTCAAATTTTTTTAGGTCGTCTTTTACGATACAAGCCATACAACTTTGGAACACCCTCCCCAACGATATTAAGAATGCCACAAATAAAAAAGTCTTCAAAGTTCTTCTCCTAGAACATTACCTGAAGGAAACTACTAATTAACATTATTTTCCTTAATTTTTGTCTTTCTTTTCTTCTTTTTTTACTTCAGATATTTATTTCATTATATATTATTCAAACATCATATTATATCATTTGTATATCTATTTACGAAGTTTATAAGCATGTATATATATATATATATATATATATATATATATATATGTATGTATTATTGTATGTATATATTATAATGTAATTATTTACGTATAATGGTCGCACCTGCCAACAATTGTCCTTGACACCCAGGGTTGACTGGCAGAGAATGCCACATGGCATTAAGTCCGCCCTATGTACCCCTTTAGCTTAAGGTGTTACGTTTAAGTTTTTAAATAAATAAATAAATAAATACATGGTAGAACATACCTTCATTTCAGCAACAGCATTCACAGAGTCCCTATCGTACGTTCCCGAAAATAGATCTTTTGCCGTATCCAGAACCCGCTTTGGTAACACGTGGCGCACGAGATCAATTCCTTGTTTCTAGAAAAAGTAAAAAATTAGATTTTGTGCTTAAATCCAAACGATTAAAGTTACAACATCTTCGTTTAAGTGCCTATTTCTAATCCATTCTATCCCATAAGTGTCGTAAGAGGTGACTATGGGATTAATATATCTATTTCTCAAAAAAAAAATTCTCTAAGGGATTCCTTCGGATCTATCTTATAAATTGATTGTATGACACGTTTATGTAAAATCAAGATAGTTTCAATGAAAGTCGTATTACCCCGTAGCAAGATTACATATGACTTAATGCTATGAAAATAACTAAAATAATCAAATCTAGCTCTTACGACACATGTAAGGCCTCTAAACTTTGTGTCAAAACACCTTATGTCTACCAGTATGTTGAGAGTAAAACTATCTTTGTGCTCAGCGCAAAATATCCAGAACAGCAAAGGAGCATGAGAGAAGCAATATGTACATGTAATATTTATGCGTGGTAGAGGCACGCTGCAGCTATATACTCGTACTCGTAATGGTTGTAGCACGAAAGGGTCGGCTGTCCGGAGAAGGACCACGCTCTGACAGAATACCAGCGTAAAATAGCATCTTGATGCTGCTGTGTTTCGTATGGTAAGTGTATACTACTGGGGAGCCGTTTTACTGGAATCGAGGAATTCCACTTTAGTCCTTAGGGGTGACAACGCATATGCATTTTGATTCTTAATCGAGGTTAAATGTAGATGTCTTTGGGCCACAGCATCCAATTACCAGCAGGTGGACTATGTGCTCGTTTGTAACTCTACTTCTATAAAAATATATAAATTAACTGCAAGATGATGTTGTGACCAGGATTAAGAAAGGAATGCTTCGGTGGTTTGGTCATGTAGAAAGAATGAATGAGGAAAGAGTGACAAAGCAAATTTATATGGCAGATGTGAATGGCTGAGTCGGGAAGGGACGCCCTAGAAAAAAAATTATAGACCAAATTGGCGATATTTTGAAAAGGGGCCACGTTAGA
>CAJQZP010001256.1:80000-120334 GCA_907164705.1 Parnassius apollo
AAGTGTAAGATTATTTATAAACCGTTACTAAAGATTCATTGTTTTTTTTTGACAAGTGTCTAAGTTGTACAACCAGTGCGTGTTGCCAGACCTACGGAACCGAGACGTGGTCCTTCACTGCTGGCCGTATGAGCACGCTCCAAGTCGCTCAGCGAGCTATGGAGAGGGCTATGCTCGGAGTATCTCTGCGTGATAAACTTAGAAATGAGGATATCTGAAGTAGAACTGGAGTGACCGACATAGTCCAACGGATTAGTAAGCTGAAGTGGCTATGGGCCGGCCATATAGCTCGAAGAACCGACAAACGTTGGGAAAAAAGGTTCTCGGGTGTCAGCCTCGTACCGGTAGGCGAAGTGTAGGGCGACCCCCCACTAGATGGAGTGACGACCTGGTAAGACATGCAGGAAGTCGATGGACGGATCGATGGATGCAGGTGGCTCAAGACCATGCTTTGTTCATATCTTGGGGGAGGCCTATGTTCAGCAGTAGACTTGTGAAGGGCTGTAATGATGATGATGATGAAAGATTCATTGTTGCCAGCGGGGATCGAACCTGGGTTCCTAACTTAACGGTTAACATAAAACGAACACGATTTACCCTGAACTTCTATGACTCTTTATGTCCAGGACGGTAATTTAGAACAAATTTAATTGGGGTTATCAAAACAGCTATTGTTTAGGTATAGCTTGCATTTGACCCATTTTCAACCGACTTCAAACAGGTCGTGGTACTTAATTCGCATGTATGTTTTTTATATCTGTTACCTCACAACTTTTTTCTCAGTGAACCGATTTCAATGATTCTTTTTTTATTTAAAAGCTGGTGCTTCTCATGTGATCGAGGTCTGACCAGTAGTATTTTAGTTAAACTTAATAATTTATATTGAAGTCTGTTGTACAACATTTTTAATTTCACCACTTGTCACTTAGAGATGTTATCTAAATAATGTTCATATCTCTAATGTTATAGATATTCGAAAAGTCACGCCGGATTAAGTTGTCAGTATGTATTACCTACAAACTTACAAACCATTGATTTCTATACTAAAGATACTTATCTATACTACAAACTAGGGACGCCCAATCTGAATCGATTTTCTGGACGATCGATTCACGGCTATACGATATACCGACTTTTCAATCGATTCGAGGGAATGCGATCTTCACCTAGATCGAATCGTACGCCTATAAGATCGTTTAAAAAATCGTATCAACTAAAACCTAAACATCAACCGAACCGTAACGTACGAACGTACGAACCAATCTGTGCATAACCATAACTGTCGTATTGTCGGAGAGGGGACAGAATAACTAAAACAAAGTAAGATTACCCACCTACACATTGAATGAGAGTAGCTTCGATTTACATCAAAAGTGGTAATGTATGTAATATGAACATACCTGCCGTATGATAATATTTTGTTTATTTTACTATTCGGTACCTATGTCAGTATTCTATGATCTTTCATTCTTTGTATTATTGTGATACGAAAAGTTTAGCTATTCTGTGAGCGTAAACTATTATTTTAAAATACTTTTAATATGGCTCCGCCAACCAAATCAAACGTTTGGGCTTTTTAATATTAAATGTGACATGAGTGGACAATTTAAAATGTGTAAACATATGATTAAAACTAGTACAAATACTACCAATTTAAAAAATCATCTCAGACGTCATCACATAGGCACTTATTCTAAGCTAAGCAAAAGTGAAGAAAGTTCTTGTATCTTTTTTCTATACAAATAAACAAAATTGAAGTATCTGACAATTGTTGCAACATTGGTTCCTTTAGAACAGCTGTTTTTCCTAGTTAGAAATACATTAACAGATACCGTAATAGGCTATTTAGTGTGGCTGTCAAAATTATTAATTTTGAAGGGTTTAAATTTAGATAGATGGTATTTATATTGTAAGACCTGTTTTATACTTTTCAAAAATAATTGAAAAACCTCACTGGATACCGTAATAGGCATTGTTAAAATAAATAAGTGTATTTAGGTATATGCATGTCTGTATGTATGGATATATGTATATGTTTTTATTATCATTATTTTATATTAAGTATATTAATATTATAAAATTTGTTGTGAGAGTGCAAACTAAATCTGCTTCTTTTTGAATCTGTCCAGTATCAGGCCTGCTGGAAGAAATTTCAGTATGAAATAAGCAGTGTCTTTGTACAAAATATCTTTTTTATTTTTCATTGTAACATTACTTTGTGTGTACATAAATTGTTAAATAATAAATAAGTTTGCATGCATACTGTGCTTTTCTTTATTTTTATGAAATTGCGATACGATGTTCCCAGATCGAATAAGATCATTCAATGCAATATGATTAAATTCTTTCGATTCACGAGATTATGATCAATTACGATCCAGAAAATCGATTCGAAACAAAAAATCGGTCATCCCGACTACAAACGGCGCTCTCTGATTAGTATATAGTTATTGCTGCCTTGTTGGTCTAGTACTATTTTTCTACGTAAACGTAATTGTAAATCATGAGGTCCTCTGTGCTTGAATCCCGTGTCGAGCCAAAATCAGTTATTGGATTTTCCTGTCAAAAAATGCTCAGTAGCAGCCCGGAGTCTGAAAGTTGGCGGTGTTTCACGTCTGATCTCTCTCCGGCTGTGTTTGATTCCATCCTATCAGACTATGAGAGTGCACCTGTGCATACGCACACATTGGTGCACTATAATCCTGTCCTTCGTTGAGACTGGACATATGAATGTGACCAGACCAGATATAAGAAAGGAATGCTTTGGTGGTTTGGTCATGTGAAAAGAATGAACGAGAAAAGAGTGACAAAAGTAAATTTATGCTGCAAAAGTGAAAGGCAAAGTCAGGAAGGGACGCATTACCGAAAGTTTATCGACCAAATTGGCGATAAATTGAAGATATGCCAGATTAAGAGTACCCTTAACTGACGTGCATATACTGGATGATCTTTTTTATCGTATGGAAAAAAATAGGGTGCAACATGTGAACGGAGTAGAAGCATATGGCATTGATATTTTACAAAAATTAAAACAAAAAAATTTAATTAAATAAATAAGTAAATTAAAATCTATCGTAAATCAAATCATATCCCTGCGAAGTGACAAGGTCAAAGATGCCTACTAAATTTATTGTTTTATTGCCGTTCGTAAAGTATGTGGTAATTGGTGTAAGTAGGTGGATATGATTTGTATTTCGATAGATTTTAATTAATTTATTTATTTAATTAAAATTTTCTGTAAAACATCAATGCCATAGTCTTCCACTTCGTTCACTTGTTACACCATAGAATACATAGGAGAACAGGGGAGTGGGTGGAGCCCGTGTAGCTACTTACGTTGTGTTTGTTTAGTAACTTAGTTCTTTTAGGTGTCCTTTGGAAGAATGAATATTCACTAGAGCAATTAAAAGCTGTTGGTAGTGCCTTATAAGCTAAGTGAACCACGTTCACGAAGACAGGGCTCGAGAAACGTTAAGAACGTAAAACGTCTTTATTCCACTTGTATCAGGTTGACATTATTAATTTATTATTATTTATCCCTTCCCGCTTGGAAAAGGCTCACAATATATTTATACAAAAAATACCCGATACAAGGGCTTCGCTCTCCTACATTTATTTAAAAAAATGTAGGGGAGGTACACGGCCCCACAAACGCCGTGCACGGTGAGTGCCAACCATTTTGATGCACTCCCCCCGTAGGGAACGCTAATTCGGGAACTGGACCGTAGTCCACAGCAAAATAA
Source organism: Parnassius apollo (assembly GCA_907164705.1). Lineage (NCBI taxonomy): Eukaryota > Metazoa > Arthropoda > Insecta > Lepidoptera > Papilionidae > Parnassius > Parnassius apollo. The sequence goes on from CAJQZP010001256.1 coordinate 83,744, forward strand.
CTGGCGAACCAGTAAAAAGAGGCTTGGCCGCTTGTTAGTGCGTAAGCACAAACATCGACCGAAGTCGCGCATGTCAATGCGTGTAAACGCCATACAGAATACGAACGAATCCAGCCACAGTGAATGTACGTCACACGGTTTAGGCAAATAGGCACACTGGCCGTAAACTCTCCGTGAGCGCCACCACCGCCGGACCGCCGCTCCTGCAGACGTGATGTAAGTGTATGGCATCACCACCAATTGCATGATCAGCACGGCTACTAGCCGCAGAGCGTGTCATGAGTCTACCGCTCACCTCAAGGGAATGGGGTCCCACGTTGTGCGGCTTTCGGCCGCAGCCTTGAGAGTCTCCTCAGATCCTCCCGCCAGCTACCACCTGCATGAGGTCGACACATATGCTCCACCAACCAATACAACGGCAGATATAGCCAAAAGGCAGTTATAAGATGAGTAATAATTCGCCATCAGAAAGGGTTTGTGTCACTGACGTTGAGTAAATGCATTTTCGATCATGTTTGTCTCACCCACCAACAAGTTGCCTTCAATAATTCAAAGGTGGGAAAGTTACAGAGATATATTATTATGTTGTTATATAAAACATCGTGGAGGGCAGACAGTCTGCAGCCCCGCAATGAAGGGACCCGACTTGGGCAAAGCTACTTAGGTGTAAGTCAAACCAAGACGCAGAGAGCGCCATTGAGAATAGCGTCCCACCAAACAACCATCGCAGAGACGCAATGCTGCAGAACGCAACAAGCATCAATACGACTATCGTCGGGCTTACACTATTCCAAGGTCCCCCATACATCCCAGCAGACATCACCACCCGCATACCTCCATCAAGCAGAACCACAAGAGAGCGTCGAATCAGGCGCAGCACACCCGCAGATCCATCACAAGACGCAATACCGCAAGTAGCAGTAAGCATCAATGCAACTATCATACGGATGGCGCCCCCTCACAACACACCCACATGATCCCTATCGACTTTGGTAACAAAGTTGATATTGTTGTTATATAAAAAATATCACCAACGTATCATAGTAGCACGCTACTAAGACGCCAATGAACAAAACTCCACGTATCATAGCGCTAATGCACTAAGACATGAAGTTGAGTATGCCTGTTACACTTAAAAGTGCTACCAAACACACTCATCATCCCCATCCGAAAGATAGACGACGCATCGCTATGCGCAACGACGTCGCCCACAAACGGTATGGGTGTGCGATGTCCACGGGAGAGCCGTATTGCTACAACAAACCCGCTTACCATCGGCACTTAGATGTTAATTGTATACCTCCATCGACCAGAACCACAGGAATGCGTCGAATCAGGCGCAGCACACCCGCAGATCCATCACAAGACACAATACCGCAAGTAGCAGTAAGCATCAATGCAACTATCATACGGATGGCGCCCCCTCACAACACACCCACATGACTCCTATCGATTTTGGTAACAAAGTTTGTATTGTTGTTATATAAAAAATATCACCAACGTATCATAGTAGCACGCTACTAAGACGCCAATGAACAGAACTCCATGTATCATAGCGCTAATGCACTAAGACATGAAGTTGAGTATGCCTGTTACACTTAAAAGTGCTACCAAACACACTCATCATCCCAATCCGAAAGATAGACGAGACATCGCTATGCGCAACGACGTCGCCCACAAACGGTATGGGTGTGCGATGTCCACGGGAAAGCCGTATTGCTACAACAAACCCGCTTACCACCGGCACTAAGATGTTAATTGTATACCTCCATCGACCACAACCAGAAGAATGCGTCGAATCAGGCGCAGCACACCCGCTGATCCATCACAAGACGCAATACCGCAAGTAGCAGTAAGCATCGATGCAACTATCATACGGGTGGCGCCCCCTCACAACACACCCACGTGATCCCTATCGATTCTGGCAACAAAGTTTTTATTGTTGTTATATAAAAAATATCACCAACGTATCATAGTAGCACGCTACTAAGACGCCAATGAACAAAACTCCACGTATCATAGCGTTAATGCACTAAGACATGAAGTTGAGTATGCCTGCTACACTTAAAAGTGCTACCAAACACACTCATCATCCCAATCCGAAAGATAGACGACACATCGCTATGCGCAACGACGTCGCCCACAAACGGTATGGATGTGCGATGTCCACGGGAAAGCCGTATTGCTACAACAAACCCGCTTACCACCAGCACTAAAATGATATGTCTAGGACACATCGGTTAGCGAGTCCAAGTTTACCTCGGACCAATTGCTCGCGAAGCAGCACACACGCCACCATAATATTCCTTTTGAAGTCCCTAATAAGGACTAGTCATTTTGCTACAGTACTAGGAGCAGTCGGTCACCCGACCACCCCATACAATGCTTATGCATCAAGGAGACCTTCAATAATAATGCTTTTGTATCATAGACCTTACTTTCATAAGTCATTCATATATAGGATTCGAACCCACGACCCTACTATTGTAATGCATATTAATCATAGAGACCTTCTATAGTATTGCTTTTGTATCATAGACCTTACTTACATAAGTCATTCATATATAGGGTTCGAACCCACGACCCTACTATTGTAATGCATATTAATCATAGAGACCTTCTATAGTATTGTTTTTGTATCATAGACCTTAGTTACATAAGTCATTAATATATAGGGTTCGAACCCACGACCCTACTATTTTAATGCATATTCATCATAGAGACCTTCTATTGTATTGCGTCATTACCATTAAGTTTATTATCATAAGTCCCTAATATAGGACTAGTCATTGTGCTACAGTACTTCAGGCAGTCGGGCTCCCGACCACCCCATATATATGTACAACTGCAGGTATGTACCTCCGGCAGTTTCCTCCATACAAGACGTCTATACGTGAACACCTCCCATGACTTAAACAATTTCTAACAAATTTTCTAATTAACTTATAAACGTTATTTAACTTAATTTTATAATATTTTTTGACTTGTATTTCTATTATTTATCTTATTTTAAATATTTTTTCAAGTTTTTAAATAAATTTATTTATTACGAAAAACAATTTTTTCTTTAATTTACTATGTTATTGGGATAATGTCTGAAATATATTTACTTTATGTTTATTAATTTAACTTAATTGCTTAATATATATCTTTTAAGACTATTTTTGACGCCCCTTTATATTGAATTTAATTATTAATAATAATATTGGGCCGTCACAGTAGGAATATGGACGTAAAGAAGATGAGAGAGGTGTGTCCAGATCATGCCAGTTGGAAGTCTGTAGTCTCTACCTACCACCACTCTCTGTGCCTACCACCACTGTCTGTGCCTACCACTCAGACATGGCAGGCGCAAGTGTTTATGAATATGAAATATGATTATTAATCTAACTAAGAAAATAGAGGATCCAACAGCACGTAATATCTTACATGTAAAAACTTATTGCATAATTGAAGTCCACGTCGATCTTATCTTCTTCTCTTAAGAAGTTCCATCGACTGACTCCAAGCTCCATTTTGACTTTCCCTTCGCCGTAGTTCTTGAGGCTCGAAACGAAGATTGTGGCACCGCAGGTACCAGATGGAGGGAAATTGAAGAGAAGGATGTTGTCCAAAGCGATGTGCAAAGACTTCAATGGAGTGAGTAAGCTGAAAGAGTAGTAGACACATTAAATCTTTGATTTAAACTCGATAAGAGGATGTCAAATAATCCTGTAATTCTGTCAAATTAATTTTGGTTGTATTAATATATATATATATATATATATATATATATATATATATATATATATGTGTGTGTGTGTGTGTGTGTGTGTGTGTGTAGTAGTAGTAGTAATAAATAAATATTAATTAATATAATATTATTGTTTACGTGATAAAGCCATGGTGCAACTATATTTCAAACGAGGAAAGAACACGCTCTCACAGAATACCAGCTTAAAATAGCATCTTAATACTGCTCTGTTTCGTATTGTGAGTGTAGAGATCCGGAGATTCTATTTTACTGGAAACGAGGCATTCCATCTTAGTCCTCAGGGGTGACAACGCATCTGCGTTTTGATTCTTAATCGAGGATAAATGTCTATGGGCCACAGCATCCACTTACCATCAGGTGGACTGTGTGCTCGTTTGTCGCCTTTATTCTATAAAAAAATCATAAAACCAACAACTTGTGACAACTGTCGCAAATATGGCTCCTGCGAACGAATTTAGAAGGGGTATGAATATAGTTCAGCAGTGGAGTTTTAGTAGGCTGTAGTGTGTATGCTGGTGAATAAAGGTGAGTACCGTGTCAAAATCCATCAACCAGAATCAGAACTAGCGATCCAACCTGACCTTTTACCAGTGATTTGTACTATGTCCTTGTATAGCTAAGAACCCATAAGTACCCCATAAAAATTCCATCAAAATCAGTCAAGCCGTTTAGGGGGAGAAGAATTACGAACACACGCACATAGAAATTTTATTTATAAGCATAAAACACTATGACAGCTCTGTGGCATAGTGGCTTGGAAATGAGTTTCGAAGCTGAGTGCCGAGGGTTCGAATCCCTCACTGAGCAAGTATTTGTTTGTTTGGCCTACAAATAATTGACTCCGATCTGGTTGGAGGTCCTTGAGAAAATGTATGAAAATCCCTGTATGCGTGTGTGTGTGTGTGTATTGTGGGGTGGGAAAAAAAAAAAGAAAATAAGAACTTACTCAAAAACATGTGTCATCAATTTGTCAGTTGTTTCCGCCCCGGATATAGGTCGATCGTCGGTAATTGTTTCGGGTTCGTCTCTCTACAATAAAAACATCGTATTACTAAGTTCATATCTCCTCTCCATTCCGAAAAAAAAATTCAAATACCTCCGCTTTTAGATCCGCCCTGGCTACGCACGGGCGATATCTGGATCTGAACAACAGCGGTTGAGCCGTTGAGGAGGAGTTCAGTCACAAACATATATATATATATATATATATATATATATATATATATATATATATATATATATATATATATATACAAATACTTCTTCTATGAGGATAAGGACCCGCGGCCCACAGCTCTGCTATACTGCAGCGGGTGCTGCATGCATGCATGCGTGCGTGCGTGCATGCGTGCGTGCGTGGGTGCGTGTATGCGTGCGTGCGTGCGTGCGTGCGTGTGTGTGTGTGTGTGTCTATGTGTGTGTGTGTGTGTGTGTGTGTGTGTGTGTGTGTGTGTGTGTGTGTGTGTGTGTGTGTGTGTGTGTGTGAGTGTGTGTGTGTGTGTGTGTGTGTGTGTGTGTGTGTGTGTGTGTGTGTGTGTGTGTGTGCGTGTGCGTGTGCGTGTGCGTGTGCGTGTGCGTGTGCGTGTGCGTGTGCGTGTGCGTGTGCGTGTGCGTGTGCGTGTGCGTGTGCGTGTGCGTGTGCGTGTGCGTGTGCGTGTGCGTGTGCGTGTGCGTGTGCGTGTGCGTGTGCGTGTGCGGGTGCGTGGGCGTGTGCGTGTGCGTGTGCGTGTGCGTGTGCGTGCGCGTGCGCGTGCGCGTGCGCGTGCGCGTGCGCGTGCGCGTGCGCGTGCGCGTGCGTGTGCGTGTGCGTGCGTGCGTGTGTGTGTGTGTGTGTGTGTGTGTGTGTGTGTGTGTGTGTGTGTGTGTGCGTGTGTTATAGTTAAAACTCATAGCCGGTCAAAACCACTGGAGGATAAGTAATATAGGCAAATGGTGAAGAATAATTAATTAAAAAAATTATCTGTTATTATTTATTGTTATACGTGTATATTGTATCGTAGTACGGCTCGCGTTCAAGTCCCTGTTCTACTGAGAACAGGGACCCGTCCCAATCCTCACTGTTCATAGAACTACTGCCTTAAAATGTCCACAGTTAGCCTACTTAAGTCCCTCATCGCCGCACTAAACCAAACTATTGGATCGAACCTAAACCTCGATGAGACGGTCCTCGCCGCCATCGCCGCCCAAGTTACTCCCCCTACCCCTCAGGCAATCCAACCGCTTCCCGTAATTGCGACTTACTTAGAGACACGGAACTCCTTTGCATCCTTAGAAATGGAGTACGAACGCTCCGAGTCCTCTCCGTCGGCCTTCTGGAAGAGGCCCGCCACCAATTCTGGCACCGGTTCATCGGAGTCCTGTGACTCCGACGAAACTGTGGACTCCTCATTCACCACGGTGAACTCCAGGCGCAGCGGTAAACGCGCCTCGAAAATAGGCACCCTCCGTATCTCAGCGGCCTCTGCCGCTCCTACAACCTCCGCAGCTCCCGCTGCCGCCTCTGCCCCCGCAGCCCCCGTCTCTGCCGCGGTCCCACTTATGTCACTAGACATCCCCGCTACGACCAAGCTAGCCTCTCGATGTGTTCCAGTCCTTGCCAAGAAGCAAGTCCCGCCCCCTGTCTTCCTAAAAGACAAGGCAAAATTCACTAAATTATCGAAAGCCTGCTACGACGCAGGTATTAAATATGACCACGTCATCAACCTCGGGGAGACTATTAAAATCATCCCCAACTCAATCGATGACTTCACAGCCGAACGATTTTCCTATCAAACTTACGCTCTTTCGAAAGAGCGAAAAGTCAGGGTCGTCATCCGAGGCGTCCCCTTCGAATTCTCCAAAGAGGAAATCCTTGAGGACCTTAAGTTCCAAGATTTCCCCGTAGAAGCCGTGCACAAAATGCACAGCAGAACGGGCAAAATGTTCAATCTTGCCCTAGTCATTCTAACAAACGTGCCGGAGGCAAAAGCCATATTCTGGCAGGTACGCACAGTGTGTGGCCTGTCGAGAGTGAGGGTTGAGCCCCCACACAGGTGCGGATTCCCGGCGCAGTGCCACCGCTGCCAGCTATATGGTGATGCGGCGGCCAACTGCTCCGCCCCAACCAGGTGCGTTAAGTGCCTTGTCGTGCCTTGTGTGTGCCTTGACCCCACAACACCAAAGAGTGTCCTCGGCCCAAAGACGCTGAATCCCCACCCGCATGTGTCCTCTCTCTGTGGGCTCTACTGTGTGTGTATGTGGGCTCTCTACCAACGGCCCCGTCAGGGCCTTTCTCAGCCCAACCAGGGCTTCTCTCGGCCCTCTCAAGGTCCTCCTAAGCCCCCCTCGAGGGCATTATTCGGCCCCCTCCGGGCTTCTCTAAGCCTATGCAGCCTCCAGTCTTTCCCTGGGGCCACAATAAGGCAGACCCACCGCGGACAACCTCCGCCCCACAACAACAACAATCACAGCACACAATTGAAGAGCTAAAAACGTTGTATTCCGCTATTAGGAATATCGACGTTGGCTAAATCGCTGTGTTAGCACGCAAATTGCGCGCTGCGAGGTCCCCTCAGGACCGTCTCCTCGCTCTTACAGAGCATCATAATCTTTTGTGCTCGTTGTAAGTTAAGTTAACTTAATTAACTTAACTTCACAATGACAGAGCAGTTTGCTCTACCAAAGTCTCACGGTCGTATCAAACCTAAGGGTTTATCGCTTGTATCCTTTAATATTCGCGGTTTGCGAAATAACCTCCCAGAACTTAAGCTCTTTCTTCAGAATCGTGAAGCCGATTTCCTCCTCCTACAGGAAACTAATCTCAAAACTAAGGACACTAAAGGCCTTTCTATTAAAAACTTCTCTCTTCTTCGTAATGACAGACCCGACCGCTGAGGCGGCGGAACGGCCATCTATTACAAGAAGACACTTCACTGCTCGCCCATATCTACTCCGCAGCTTACCAAAATGGAAGCCACGGTATGTAGGCTAGCTGACTGGACATCAGTCCATCCTCATAGCCTCCTGTTACATCCCTTCAGGAACCCATCCCTTCAAAAAAGATTTTGAGGCGATTTTATCTTTAGACAATTCAGTCATTGTGTTTGGAGATTTTAACTCCAAGCATACTGAATGGACATGCCGTACTTACCTCCCCTAGTGGCAAGATACTGCTCGATATCACGCAGTCTCTTGATATTACCGTCCATAGTCCCCTCGGTGTTATTAACTTTCCCGATAACACCGATCACCCCCCCGATGTACTAGATTTTGCGTTACTCCAAGGAGTTTCTCTCAACCTCAGGGCAATCGAGACACTAGACGATCTAGGATCCGATCACCGACCGGTCTCCCCTCATTCTTGGCCATCAGCCGCCTCCCTCAACACACACGAAAACCTTCACTAATTGTAAGGGGTTCAAGGAGTCCCTAGCTAAAGCTCTGGACTCACAGGACTCTACCATCTCCCTACGGTCGGACTTAGACAGTCCCGAAAAAATCAACACCGCGGTCGATTCACTCTCCACCCTTATTAAATCCTCCCTTAAGGAGAAGGAGGAGAAGAGAGTTGTCCCGGTTGCTAACAATAGTGGGATTCCCCTACATAATAGCAACCCATTAAAAGCCAAGAAAGCTGCTTTCCGGAGAGCAGCAAAATATCACACCCCCGAATATAGGCGAACGGCCAATCGTCTTCAACGAGAACTCCGATTCCGCCTCTCTGAATTTCTAGACCTCGAAAAGAGTAAACTCATGGAGAATATCTCTCCATCTCATACAGCGTACTATCAGATGGCTGGAGCCCTCCGCATAGACGTTATCACCCAAACCCCCCTCTCTCCTGTCCCGACGGTACGGTTGCCTTCGAGGACGAGGAAAAGGCTGAGTGCTTTGCAGATAGCATTGCCGCACAAAGCTCTCCTAGCTCTCAACCCGTCGACCCCTCACACGTCCAGGCAGTGGAGGATGAGGTCCGCCGCCAGACCTCATCCCCTACAGCCTCCGAACCTATCTCTGTGTCCAATGATGAGATTTCATCCCTCATCAAAGGACTTAAGCCCAAAAAGGCTCCGGGCTCGAATGGCATTTCCAACCAAGCCCTAAAACACTTTCCTGAGCAGGTGTTAACCTTTTTTATTATTATCTTCAACGCCTGCTTCAATCTTAGTTACTTTCCCACTACGTGGAAAGAGGCAGCTGTGATTGGTATTACCAATCCAGGCAAGCCTCTCAACCTCCCCCTCCAGTCATCGCCCCATTAGCCTCCTGAAGGCCATGGGCAAGCTCTTCGAAAGAGTCATCCAAACTCGCATAAGGCGCTATCTGTTTCCCACAGATGGTGACCCTCTTATCATTACCCATCAATTCGGCTTCCGAGCGCAACACTCATGTCCCCAACAAGTTCACCGTATTGTGGAATATATCCTCAGCGGTTTTTATCCTCGTCGTCATAAGACCATCGCGGTCTTTTTCGACATAGCTAAAGCCTTTGGTAGAGTCTGGCATACAGGCCTTATCTACAAGCTATACAAAATAGGTCTCCCCGATCGTCTAGTACGTCTCGTAGCCTCTTATCTAAAGCATCGTACCTTTCGTTTTAGACACGGAGGCACGCTATCTTCACAGCGCCCCATCAAAGCTGGTGTCCCTCAGGGCTCAGTACTTGCTCCTCTGCTGTACATCCTGTTCACCAACGACATTCCCATCCCGTCGAAAGGTGTTCAACTCTCCCTCTTCGCAGACGACACTGGTATCTAATGTAAAGGTACCTCGCTACCTTTCATACGGAACAAGGTTCAAAAGCCAGTTGACGACCTAGGAGCTTGGTTCAAAAAATGGCGCATCGATGTGAACCCGGAGAAGAGCTCCGCCGTTCACTTCGATTATAAACGACGCCGTCTCAAAAACACTCCACCAATACGTATGCTAGGGACCCCTGTCCCCTGGCATACGACTGCCAAATATTTAGGTGTCACTCTAGACACGAGGCTTACTTTCAGGCCCCACGTCAAAAAAGTAACCCGTCACGCACGTTTTTACCTAAGTAGGCTCAACAGTATGTTGGGCCGACACAGTAAAATATCCCTCAGAAACAAGCGTACCCTTTATGTCTGTATACGACCAATCATGTCCTACGCGGGCCCCATTTTTGCCCACACCGACCCTAAAATTATTAATGAACTCCAAATAGTTCAAAACTTTTTCTGTCGTCGAGCTGCGAACGCACCTTGGTACGTCCGTAATGCAGACCTTCATCGGGACCTAGAGCTCCCTACAATTCAACAATTTCTTAAAAAACTCTCTGAGAACTTCTTCAAAGCCTCAGAGTCGCACTCAAATCATCTTATTCGTGAGGCAGCTACTTATGCAGCCCCGCCCCCTCTTGTTATCGAGTCCGCAGGTCGAGAAACTCTCACTCGGACCCGCTATATACTGCACCCATAAACTGTCAAACGACCTGAACTGCCTCCTGGTGGCTCAGGCCAACTCTAATTAAATTAAATTATTCATAATTAATTTGCCTTCGTAGGCACTCCCTCAGCGGCTCGTAGTCGCCTGCGCCCTCCTTTCCCAAAAGAGGGTCGCTCCCGATACGGCATAAGAAGCTTAAACAGCCAGTTGCCAGTCCCCAAAGGCGGTTTTTAGTGGGTAACACTTAGGTTCACCCGGTAGGCAGTGAGTCCCTCATAACCATGAAAACTATTGCGCGTCATAATTAATGCCTGGTACATGGTGAGTTACCGTTGGCTCTATCTAGTATTGAGTAGCAGAACTAGAAGAGTCAACATCTTTCTAGAAATTTCCATGCTAGAACTTTCTTTATCTAGTCAGTCGGGACCGGCATGTACTCGAACATTCTTGATGTTTCAGTAGAAGAAGCACTATATAAGACCGGTTAGAACCACGACCCGAGTCAGTATTGAATTGGCAATCTACGCGAATATTTCGATATTTTACAACTGCAAACTAAAGTGATTAGTAGTACAATTGTGTTTTATTATTAGTTTGTTTTAAGTTGTTATTCGTGTTCTGTAAATAAAATGTCAATTTTGGTATTCTCTAGTTTTGAGACTGTGTCCGTCTCTGGTCTGGGTATTTTAAGTCCATTGTTAACAATGTGCTAATAACACCATCTATCGGAAGCCATAAGGTCAATTTGGGACTTCCAATAGCCTACTTATCCTCTTACAATACCTTCGGGAAGAAATGGATTGATCGATTTTCTTTCGCCGCCACCACACGGTAGATCCTCTTGGTAGGTTGAAATCAATTTATCAAGTTACGATTGTAACAAAGAGAAAGGGTCACACTTGTTCACTTTAATGATCCCAGAATAATGCTTGATCAATGCATGGAGCCGTGGTAGCCCAGATGGTTAGCGCTCGTCGTAAATTTCACAGTATGCGAACAACCCGAGTCGAACTCCGTCGGCACCTTTAAGTGCTGATTTACCACGTGTTCAGCAGTGAAAGAATACATCGTGAGGAAATCTGCATGTCTTCAAATAAGAAAAAAAGGACCACGCTCTCACAGAATACAGCGTTAAATAGCAGCGTAATGCTGCTGCGTTTTGTAAGTGTAGAGAACCGGAGACCCTTTTTACTAGAATCGAGGGATACGGCACGGCCAACATATGTAATAATCTATATTGAATATAAATCGTTCATTTCATTTAATTTCATTTCAAAATAAATTATTAGCATCATGTAGTAGTGATTCTTTAGTTATCTCAATATTATCAAAATAGTTCAACGCAAGACTCACCTCGCATGTATCTCTACCGGTTATAACAACATTCTCGTAATTTCTGTCAATCGTGACCATATTCACCAACACACGTGAGTGTAGAGCCAAACCGGCACGCTGTGTGAACGGGAACAATAGTGTCAATCTGAAAATTTCATACATTGGTGTAAAATCCATGTTTTAAAATAATTTTAACTGTCAGCGACGTCCAGTCAGGTTTGACATTGTCTCATTTTGGGGCGAAATACGTAGCACTGTGCCTCATTATGGGGCGTAATACGTATCGGGTTATTGATATTGTGTATTTCGTAGTATCTAAGTTTTTTCGTAGTTACGGAACATTAAGAAATAAAAACAGAAACTTTGTTAATTAATATGGATTATAAATAATATTTATTGTAAGTCACTTCATTTACCAATAGTTCGCAAAAAAAAAATCTCTGTCCCGGGAAGAACCAGCAAGAAACCCAGCGGGACTTTTTTTTTAAATAATAAAATTTTTGAGAATGTGTAACATAAAATATTACAAGGAGTTCGTAATCTGGTCTGTACAACACGTTAATATTTAAGACCTAAATCAAGTAAAGCATGGAGTGGCGTTTTATACTGCTACTACATGTTTGTGTAGCAAGTAGGCAAGTAAACTCGCACGTATAAAACGTTACACTTTTACGATCCGTAACGTCACAGTGGCGTGATATATGACGATTACGCACCTTCCGGTGCGCTCGACAGATTCAACTCAGCTTTACATCATTAATGAAATTACGACAAATCTCTCCGTCAGGTATACCTCAAAACTTGAAAACAAGATTGTACATATACAAGTAATGTTCAACAGTGGTTTTCAAAGAAGTTGTAACGATAAGGCATTCACTAGGCGGTCAGTTATTAAAATTTCTCAAATGTAAACTATATAATGGGTAACTGTTTTGTATTGTTCACGGTTTTGGTTTTCATCGCATATCTGACTGTTTAATTATTGTATCATTATGATTATGTACAATATGAATATATATATACTTAAAGAAAGAAAAGTATATAATGCGTGCTTTTAGATTTAAAATGAAATGGATAAAAAAGCTGCAAAATTTACTTTAACGTGTTACGCATTTTTTTATAGTTATTAAAGTATATCGGATTTCAATGGAAAAAATAATATTAATTTTTATCTATGTCGAATACGGTCATGATTATGGATATTTTCTCTTATATCCGATAGCAAACATTACTCTAATATGACTTCTAACATAGCTGAAAACTGGCTGAAGCTAAATTTATATTGATTAATTTTGGTTTTATAAGTTTAGACCAAAAAAAGAATCTTCTAAAAACTCACTCTATTTTCTTTTCGGAAAACGGGTAGGAGACGTTAAACTTCATTGGGAGAAGTGCCACAATAGACTGCTGGATTCTTGTGATGTGTTCCGATAGAAGGATAGGCCCATCCGTTGATAATGATGTCACAGCAGTTCCTTGGTACCTGAGATATGGAATTAATTTTTATTTCATTGTATATTATTGGGAATGAGGGTGAAAATAAATAAAAGTAAATACGAACAAATGTAGGTAGAATTAATATACTATAATCACCCACTCGTTCTAGCGGTACAAAGTATCTCGCAGGCGACTAAGAGGGATCAGTCGGTGTTACTATGAGTCTCACTGTCGTTACTATGCCCGAAAACTATTCTACTAGTGTGGGCAAAGAAGATCTTGTTGCTGAGAGGCTGCCATGTCTTAGATTGATGGTGTTGCTGTTACTGATACTTATGTAAAAAAAAGTAAAGTTACAGCTTATATACGTCCCACTGCTGGGCATAGGCCTCCACTCATTTCTGAAAGGGTTTTAGGGCAAGGAATTGTTCGCCGCGCTGCCCCAATGCGTGTTGGCGAACTTCACATGTGTTCGAAATATTTTTCTTTCCTTATTTCTCTGACATGAAGGTGTCATCACGATGTTTTCCTTCACCGCCAAACATGTGGTAAATCAGCACTTAAAATTTCAATTAACAATATCATTGGTGCCGGCGGGGATCGAACCCGGTTTGCTCGAGTACTGTAAATTTTACAACGAGCGCTTACCATCTGAGCTACCACGGCTCTCGATACACTCAAAGGTAAGGTAAGGTAAAGATACTTATGTGCTATCATGGTATTATGTCTTTCACGTTACACCAGTGTGTACTTGTGGCGAGGACATACTACGGCTGGTTGAACTGTATTTGCTCTATACTGAATGTGTAGTGCAGTACACTGTCTTGATTCTGATAATGATTAATTGCGAAAGCAAGAGAGCCAGTTGAACATCCGCTCTCACACATTTATTGTTTTTAACAATTTACGTTCAAAATAATTTCTAATAGTAAAGAAAGTTTGTTATCTAGTAATATTCTTTTATTTTAAATAATTTTGAGATTAAATTCTAAGGGCTCTTGTACACGCTAAGACATTTCACCGTGTCTGCGGCATATAAGACCAATTCATCAATCATCAGCTACTCCGCCCCTCCCTTCACCGCAACAACACAGAGCTCGTCTTGTCTAGCGCTGACAAGATTTTTTTCTTTGTCAGCGCCGAAGCATTGTAGATAGTTCGTGTGTAGAAACGACACGAAATGTTGCAGAGTCCCGGCGACTTCTCTGAACGTGTAATAATGATAATGTCCTCCAGACTAAATTTCGGCCTCGACGGCCTGCCTAAACGGAGGCTAGCCATCGGCGCAGGACTGGATTATAGTGCCCAAGGGTATGTGCAAGCACAGGTGCACTCTCTATTCCCTCACTCTCATAATCCAATGGGACAGTAAACCGACACGACCGGGGGAGACACGACGACAGGCGCAGGACCAACGGTTTACGTTTACGTGCTTTCCGAGGCACGGGGGCACGCACACACACACACACACACATCTGATGAGAACTCGATTTTCAAAAACCAGGGTTAAAACAAAAACTTCTCCATTTTTTGAAAATCATTGATTTTCAGAGCAGGAAGTTAAAAAATTATATTTACGATAACTGTAGATCGTTTTCCCAAGTAAGGCGCTTAGGATCTGGATGAGCTGTCAAGTTTCCTCTCACTGATGAAAACCCAACGATTGTTCTTTGCAACCTGACGGGAGTTCCTGAAATAAGATAATACAACTTAATAGTAAAGTGTGACTGGAGAAATGAAAGAAAAAATGAAATAAAGATTTACTGAAACTATACACATGACATAAATAAATAAAAATAACAGTTAAACGTACGACAGATAAAGAATATAAGTGAAGAAGACTCAGCGAAATGCTGCAGGGTAACCAACAGCGCTGATGATGCTGCCATAACCACGAATATGCGCGCGATCCGCATGATTGTAAACATTGTCTGCAATTGATAGCCTATCCGGCAAGCGAGCACCGCACTCGATTACTCACCAACTCTTTTCTTTAACGTAAAAAGTATTTTTTATATAATAAAGGTGACAAATTAGCACACAGCCCACCTGACAGCAAGATGATGCTACTATACTAGATATATATTCTCGATTAGGAATCAAAATGTAGATGCATTGTCAGACCTGAAGGCAAAGAACGAATGCCTTCTTGCCAGTAATTTTTTTATAGAATAATGGTGACAAACGAGCACACAGTCCACCTGATGGTAAGTGGATGCTGTGGCCCATAGACATCTACATCTGTCCTCGAGAATAATCCTTCAGAATCAAAACGTAGATGCGTTGTCACCGCTGAAGACTAAGATGGAATGCCTCGTTTCCAGTCAAAAAGGATCTCCGGATCTCTAGATTCACTACTCTTTTACGCTGGTTTTCTGTGAGAGCATAAGTAGTCTTTCCCCACCCATTGAACCCACCCGTAATGTAGCTAAAGCGTGGCTCTGCCACGTATATTATATATAGTATATATGGGTCTCTGGTTCTCCACTATACGAAACGCAAGAGCAATTACAATTAATTAACAAGTACAGTAGCACATGCCAGGGAGCTTTTTTCTTTAAACTATATCCAGCAGCATAGCTAAAAGCATCCAAGGTGTCCGTAAAGGTGTCCAGCAAAAGACCTTTACGTGTCAGGGAAAAAAGAATAAAAATGTAAGATGTCTAATGACTTTTATCTACATTAAATACTCACCTAACTCACTAGCTATGTTCCAGTCCATTTGAAAAGGGTAGTAGACCATTTGCTGGTTTATGTGGCTGCCAAACTTTAGGAAGTCGTCGATCAACTTAAATACTGCAAAAGGAAACATTTTTTGAATAAATTTTCCATCTGAGAAATGCGGTATATGAGCTGTACACGTACAGGCTGTAGGAACCAGTGAAACAACTGCTTGCATAATACAGACTAGTTTCTTCTCACCTCAGCTCTTAGTCTTAGTCTTAATAATTAATGCCTACGTATATATAACTCACATATTATGAAAATATTCAATACATTTAAATAAAATTTTACTTACGTACGTCTGGTAAAGATGGGCACATAAGTAAAAAGACTAGGACACATTTTGATTTTGAGTTGTTTTTTGATACTAAGAATTTTGTTGGAGATAGAAATGATCCCATATCGTTCCGTGGGTGTCGTAAGAGGCGACAGAGGTAAACAAATCAGAATATGGACAGCAGCGTCTTCCTAATAACGAATAATAAAAACTGCGGTTGCCAACCCGCTTGCCAAGCGTGGCAACTATGGCAAATATCAACACTATGGAGCAATCTATTGGGAGGCCTACGTTCACCACTGAACTTTTATAGATTGTAATTGATAAAAGATAATCTACCAGGAGCACATAACCCACTGAGAGGTGAAATTGTTAAATCAACAGTAATATTATAACTGTGGCAAATATCTCACCTATGAAGCAATCTATGGGGGAGGCCTATGTTCAACAGTGGATTTTAATAGGCCGTATCGGTAATAGGAACGGTAACTAAGGACTGAAGAACTTAATATCAGATGGACTGTTAGCATGTTTGCCAAAGCATTCTGCAGAAGTGATTTAATCTGTTACTCTCTAATAAAATTGTGGCAGCGCTGTCGTCACGGCACAAGCGAACAGCACCGAATCGCGCTATCAAAGTTCCTAATTTACTGCGACATACCAGTTTACCGGTGGAAGGAAAAGGGGGAGATCTCCCGCCTTGCAAGGTATTCAGCTCGGAAAGCATTGACCACTGAACACCTTATTCGGCGGGAGATCTCCCCTTTTTCTTCCACGCCTAAAATAAATAATAAAATTAGAAATTAGAAAAACTTAAACAACATGTTGTATTGATCATGAACTGTGATAGCCCTTGGATGAATAGTAGTAGTATATATAGTACCGTATTAAGTTGAAATTATTTATATTTTGTAAATATTAGAAACAAAAATAAATAAATATTGGTGAGTCAAAAACATTAATCAAAACTCTAAAGTGTGTAAATTCGCTCCGTCTGTCAATACAGCGAATCTGTATCGTAATTGCTTGTATGTGTGTTCCCGGCGACACCGATCTTCAAACTAAATAAGGTTGGCAGCCATTCTATTGTGTATTATAGTATTCTACGATATTCATATAGACATATAAACATTCATTCAGTTTTTCATTTATTCATTCATACATACGTAAGTCCATAGTCTTATATATATATATATATATATATATATATATATATATATATATATATATATATATAGATGCATACGTCATCATACTGGTAAAGCTAGTAAAAGCGAGTTACAAAGATTACTTACTGTCATCGTAGTTCTGTGCGAGTTCAGATTGATTAATATGTGTCGCGACGACAGTTTTATCACCGATTTTCATGACAATGTCTATATGAACCTGTTGAAACAACATGTCTTATGTACAAAATCACTAGTAACATTTAGACTTAGAACATAGATTATCAAACTATCTTATTCAGTTTACTGACAGTTAAAGAGACAAACATTATAAGATGTTCAAATTCAATATATTTCACAATGTGCCTTGTTATGAGGCGAAACTCGTATCGTATTATTGACACTGACTGGATGTATTTTTTAGTTTTGGTGATGATGATATCGATAAGATGTCATATATTCTATCTATTGAATTTACTATACTATAGAAATAATTATTCTTTTTTTTTAAATATACTAAAATGCTTTATATTAACGATAAAACGAAAACATGGGTCGTGTAGTGGCAATTTAAGAGAAATAATTTCGTCAAGAGCGCAGATGCCGGAAATAGTAGCCTAATGCCGCTGTGTTTCGTATGATGAGTGTAGAGAACCGGAGACCCTTTTTACTGGAAACGAGGCATTCCGTCTTCGCCCTCGCGGGTGATAATGCATCTGAATTTGATCCGTAATCGTAGATAGATGTAGATGTCCATGAGCCATAACAACCACTTGCCATCAGGTGGTACTGTGTACTCGTTTGTCACCCTTCCTGTAAAAAAGTTCTCATGACCTCCGATAGATGGCGCTATGATTACTCTGTACGCACTAGACGTGAAATGGTAGACAATTGCCACTGAGATCGTCAGTTAACTCGCTGATGTGTCAAGTATTACGAAACCTCTCGAAAGTAGAGTCCAGCAGTAGAATTTTACTGACCGATTATGATAGATATTTGTTTTTTAACCTTCATGGCCTTATCCCATGGTGCAAAGTTTCACTATGCAGTTTTAAAAAATATATAACCCGGCTGCTAGCTGTATATAGATTCAACATTTCATCTATTCCGTCAGAGCCTATATGAGTCCACTTCTGAAAATACGCCTCCCTGATTGACTGTTCACACGCTTGGCTTGACGGGTTGGCAACCGCAGTCTTTTATTATTTTGAGTCTTTATCAGGAAGATGCTGCTGCCCATCTCCTGATTTGTTTCCCTCTGTCGCCTCTTACGACACTCACGGGATGAAATGGGGTAGTGGATATTCATACACCGTCACTACACAGTGGATTTAACATTTAATAGTTATAAACTTACCGGTTCTGGTGTCCTCAGCTTCCATGCGTTTAGCTTCTCTAACATAGAAACAAGAGCTCCTTCACTGACGTTTCTTGATTGAAGCAATTTCTTAAGCAAAACCCAAGAAAGTCCTTCTCCTATGAAATACACCTAAAAAAGAAAAAAAAAGAAAAAACAATTGACTGATGTCGTCATCGGATGTTCGTGACGAAAAGGATACCGTATAGGAAATACATAGAGCGTGCTACACAGTCACTTACTAAATTCACCTATTCTATATCAAAATAAAGAGTTAAAAATAAAATTAAAACTACGCCACCAAACAGTTCACCTTACAATGTTATCGATGATGTTTATCACATTTTGATAGAATGTGCCCCGAACTCCATAGAAATAAAAAATTGTATGTTACATTTGTCATTGATTGGCAGTATAAATAGTATTTTATCAAACCCGTTTTCAGATTATGCCAAAAACTTTGCGTTAATAAATAAGAGATTAAGTAATTATTAAGTGATCAGTAAGTTTATTTGTAAGTATTTATCCTATTTAAGATTTTTGTTTTAACTACCAGGGCGTCCTAATCGCAACAGCGACGAAGCCCTTTTTCTATGAATAAAAAAAAGAAAATTAAACAACACGCACAGATAATAAACTGTGATCTTTAAAAAATTATTGTATTCTTATTGATACGTCTGAAAAATTTCAGAATATTCAAACATCTGAAAGCTGGTAAGGAAATGTACCAATAACATTTACACAAATATAAACATACAGATCAAGCTAACAAAAGCTTATGTTATTAGAATAAAATAACATAGAATAAAATGAAATGGAATGTAATGGAGTCAAATGGAGTGGAGTGGACAGGACCGGAATGGAATGGAAAGGAACGAAATGAAACGGAACAGAATAGAATAGAATTGGATGTGTATAAATATAATAAGAAAGGATAGGAAAGGCTTGAATAGGATACGGTGGGATAGCAAAGGATAGAACAGAATATAAAATAATATGTTTTATTCAACATAGACTACAAGTCTTTTACCACTTGTTTGAAAAAAAATCTGTCCTGGGAATAACCAACAAGATATCTGTTGGAAATATTTTTTTTAAATAATATTAACAATGTAGTCCAAAATTATTATAAAAATAACAATAGACTTATATATAATAACAATAGGCTAAACTCATCTTTACAAGCCTATTGTTATTATATTATAATAACAATAGGCTTGTAAAGATGACTTTTGTAACGTGGTAGAGCCACGCTACATATTATCGTTGCAGCACGGGTCAAATAAATCACTCAAAAATTTCACTAAGGGACAACAATCATGAGGGCAAATTTTTGAGCACATTACCTTATCTTATAATAAACCTTACATACCGCAGGCTGGTACGGTCTCCTTCCTCCAGTAGATAATTTGATCCCTCCCATAGCTGGCATAGGTCCATATGCTTCCCCCACGCTGAAGAACTGCACAGATGCGGTGTCTTCGTCATCACCAACAGTGAACACCACGTTATTTGTCGCCCAATATTTTGACCCCGGATTCGTAACTTGGTTGCTAATGAACGGGACGTAGAATGATCTAAAAATAACATTATTTTTATAACGGTAATTTGCAAACTTTTTTGACGTAGTAGAGCCATGCAGCAGTTATATTAGTAGTATAGTTGTAGCACGAATGGGTCGGCTCGACCGGGGAAGGACCACGCTCTCACAGAATACCAGCGTGAAATAGTAGCTTAATGCTGCTGTGTTTCGTATAGTGAGTGTAGAGAACCGGAGACCCTTTTTTACTGGAAACGAGGCATCCCACCTAAGTCCTCACGGATGACAACGCATCTGCATTTTGATTTGTAATCAAGGATAGTCGTAGATGTCTATGGGCCACAGCAACCACTTACCATCAGGTAGACTGTGTGCTCGTTTGTCATTCTATCCTATAAAAAAATGACTTCATTCCCATATATTTTTGATAAACATTAGTTATAGATCCGTGGTAGCTCAGATGGTTAACGCTGGCTGTAAATATAACAGAACGCGAGTAACCCGGGTTCGACCCCCGCCAGCACCAATGAAATTGTTAATTGCAATTTTAAGTGCTGATTTACCACGGAAACGGTGCTCGGCGGTGAAGGAAAACATCGTGAGGAAACCTGCATGTCTGAGGAATAAGAAAAAAAATATTTCTAAGACATGTGAAGTTCGCCAACACGCATTGGGGCAGAGCGGCGGACACTTCCTTGCCCTGAAACCCTCTCAGAAATAAGAGGAGGCCTGTGCCCAGCAGTGGGACGTATATACGCTGTAACTTTAATTTTTTTTTAAATACTAGTTAAACAAAAACAGTATCATAAAATTGAATAGAAAGCTTAGGGGCTAAGCGTTAGCTTTAAATTTCACAGTACACGAGCAACCCGGGTTCAATCTCCGGCAGCAATGAAATAGTAAATTGCAATTTTAAGTGCTGATTTACCGCGTGCTCAGCGGCGAAGGAAAACATGGTGAGGGGAAGCTGCGATGTCTGATAAATGAGAAAAAATTTTTCGAAGACACGTGAAGTTCGCCGACACACATTGCGGCAGCGCGGCGGACACTTCATTGCCCTAAAACTCTCTCTAAAAGGAGGCGTTTGCCCAGCTGTGGGGTGTGTATAGGCTGTTTTTAAAACATGCTTGTGTTAAGAGTTGTTCACGACAGTAGACCTTTAGCGATTTTTCCGGACTGATACGACTTAAGGAGCATTACAAAAATACCATGATTCAAAAGGCCGGCAACGCATCTACAATTCACTGGTGTTGTACTCGTAGTTGTTAATGGATGGTGGTGATCACTTACCATCAAACAGGTGAGCCGTATGCTCGCTTGCCCCCTCTTTTATAAAAAAAACGTCATTCTTATTTGTACTCGGATCTAAGATAATTATTTCTTTTTTAATGTTTTTTTTTTCTTCATAAAAACGTTACTTCCATTAGGATACATTCCATTTCTCCTGTATCGTGGGGATAGTTCAGATACATAAATTTCGCAAATTGTATTTGCGAAATTCAGATAGAAATTCACACATCCAGATCCGGAACAATAGTTTTTCATAAAAATACCTATTCCCTGCAGAATTCGAACCTGCGACCCTTAGCACTGCAACTCATTGCTAAGTAACTGAGCTACGAAACCGTCAGAATAATGAAAAATTAATTTTAACGTCTTTGATATAATGCATTTCCGAAAACGTTAATCCTGATTGTATTGGTTATGAAATCACACATGAACATTTAATTGGAAATACTCACACAGCTTTGTAACCATGGAAGTATTTATTCGTCTCTAAGGTCTTCACAGTTAAATACCAGAACCTCTTCAACTGGTCGCTATTGCAGTTTTTGATGTAGTTGTGAATGAAAAGAAAGTCACTGGCGCTGATTTCGGTGCTAAGAAGTGCGTGGAGAGCTGCAACCCTGAGTTGAATATGTTCCTTGTCGTTTGTGAGAATAGGTAATGTTGTTTCTAGGACCTGAAACATGTTCATCACTTTCTTAGTAACTTAATAAAATTAAAAAAGTCTAAAATAGAAAAGTAACAAAACACTGAAAACGACATTTTAGGTGTTGTGTCGAATGTTATAAATTTCATTATGTGAGTGTTGTCAAAGGCAACCATGGAAAATGCATAATGCCATCCATGCAATAATCTATAGAACACATACACACACACATATACTTAAACACATACATGCCCGCACATTTACAAACTTCTACGTGTACACCCGCAATTCTATTACTCACTTTTATATTTGCTCTTAAGTATTGTCTCCACATGCAGCGGATTCAATATTATGTAGTACCCAACTGGATAATTTTCTAATTATTTCCTATAATGTCCGATAGAAGGCGCTAGCGTCTGTAATACCGTTTTTATCATAAAACTAGCACAACCGCTAACGATCAACCATATCTAAACTAGTATATTGCCAAAAACCAGTACTGTAATAGTTTAAGATACCCTGCATGTAAACAAAGTTAATAAAATTATTATTATGAAACTATATTGTATATAACAATCATCATCCTCACCACCCGTCATAAGTTCACTGCTGAATATAGTACGCTCCCACAGATTATCACAAACCATGATTCGGAGCCATTTGTATCCATCAATATTCACAGTGTTTTAACAGGATGTCTCTTTGCCTAGTTAAAGGATTTTTAATAGTACAGTCGGTACAATTTTTTTTATAGAATAACGGTGACAAACTAACACACAGTCCACTGTGGCCCATAGATATCTACATTTATCCTCGATTAAAAAAAAAACACATATGTGTCACCCCTGAGGACTAAGATGAAATGTTTCGTTTCCAGTAAAATAGTGTGTCCGGATCTCTACACTCACCGTACAACACATAACAGTATTAAGCTGCTATTATACGATGGTATTCTGTGAGAGTGTGGTCTTTCGAGCCAGCCCATTTGTGCTACAATCATAATATAGTTGCATGGCTCTACCACGTATAATTACCATAAGATGTCACTTACCAGTGGCCAAAACAGTTCATAGATACTTGCTGCTAATTTCAAACAAAGAAATACTCGAATGCGTTATCGCCTCTGAGGACTAAGAACTTGTATACTGGTTCTCTACACCCTTCACCATTTAGACCAGGACATAGCAGTTCAAGAACTGCTCGACGGCAGAAATAATTAACAGAATGCTACCCAGATGTACTCAGAGATAAATAAGAGTTCCACCACCAAGTAAAAACACGCGTCGTTAAATACTGAGCTTAAAAGTACATTCTGTTGTCAATTCTCCGAGCTTTATGATTAGACCCGTATAAACCATAATGTAAATACCCTAATCGGTGAATTTACCCTTTCACTGTCCCGTGCACTACATATAGGCTTCGTTGGTCTAGTGGTTGTAGTAGTACGACTGCTGATCATGAGGTCCTGGGTTCGTATACCAGGTTGGAAATAAATTAATTATTGAGTTTATCCATCACGAAATTCTCAGTAGCTGCCCGGAATCAGGAAATTGGCGGTGTCTCACCCACTTACCTCGGAAAGCACGTAAAGCCGTTGGTCCTGCGCCTGATCTCTCTCCGGTCGTGTCTGCTTACCGACCCATCGGATTATGAGAGTCAGGGAATAGAGAGTGCACCTGTGCTTGCGCAAACGCTTGGGCACTATAACCCTGTCCTGCGCCGATGGGTAGTATCCATTGAGACTAGACGTCGAGACCGGAATTGGTCTGAAGGATATTATTATTATATTTAAGGTCATTGCTATTATCTTACTATCATGTCTGAAAACCGGACAGAAAGTGTTGAAGTAAACTGTTTGCCAAGTATGACAATAACGGTAAACCTCACGTGCATAGGAAAGATCCGGGTGCAATTGCAATGGCATATTGCAAGTAGAATTAGAATAGGAAGACTCGCTCCGTGGCTCCGTGGCGAAGGCAAGGGAAGAAACGCATCCGTTTGCCATCAGGTGTACTGATTGCTCGTTCGTCACCCTTATCCTTATAAAGAAATTAATGTATGCCAAAATAAAAATAAAAATGGTGTTTGAAAATATATGAACGCACCATATACCCTTTGGCGGTTTCAGGACCGCAAGCTAACGACGCCCATAACCTCTCATGTCGGTTCCTGGAGAAGTCACTGTATATAGTCCTTATGTAGGAATCAGCTGTATAGCCAAGTGTGCACATGCCTTGGAGCCAAACCATGCGGTCCAAGTATTGAGGACAATCTAAAATCAATAAAAATAGTCAGACGTAATTTTGGGGAAACTGGATATACTATTATATTTTATATGTGGTAGAGCCACTGTGCAGTTATATTATGGTTGTAGCACGAATGAGTTGGCTCGACCGGGGAAGGACTACACTCTCACAGAATACCAGCGTAAAATAGCAGCTTAGTACTGCTATGTTCCGTATGGGTTTTTACTGGAAACGAGGCATTCCATCTTAGTCCTTAGTGGTGACAACGCATCTGCGGTTTGATTCTTAATCGAGGATAAATATAGATATCCACTTACCATCAGGTGGACTGTGTGCTCGTTTAACACCCTTATTCTATAAAAAAATAATATTAATTTGCCTTAAAACGAGCCAAGGCCACGTGTATACATAGAGCAACGTTTAAGTGCACGCACTGGACAAGCGGACATTACTCAGCTAGTCAAGACTACAACGCCGTGTTTATGTGAGCACGAGAAACGAGCTTAAGTTCAATAAAGAGACGTATGAGAGAGGTGTCGTAAGAGGAGACTGTGTATCATCATCATCATTATGAAGCCTCTCTCAAAGCATGCGCCTGATCCTACCTGCATGTCTTACCAGATAGCTAATAAGCTTCGGGAAGTCTACAGTCTGTGAATACGTATAGGATCGCCCCCGTTACTACATCAGAACGCGAATAAAGAACACGGATTCCTTCTAAGGATGTTTCGCGAGGCTATTGAAATCAAAAAACATCCTAATTTCAATAGTGAAAATGGCGGGGCGCTACCATCTGCTTGGGATTCTATAATTAATAAAATTAAATCCCAACCCAGGCATACAACTGCAAGACTTCAAGGTATTTTAAGTTAATACTACGTAGATCGGAACAAAAATTAATAATTTTAATCTATGGTAACCGCGGTTCACTATGACATCTGGACGTTGAACATCTCAGTACCCCCCCCCGTGACCATGGGTGTAAAGTGCTCGAAACGTCAGGTATATAAAAAAGTTACGCGTTTTATATATTAATATAAAAACCGTAAAAAGTATTATTATTTCAATTTATAAATACTTTTTATAGGATAAGGGTAACCAAAGTGCACACAGTTCACCTGATGGTACCTGGTTGCTGCAGAAAATAAACATCTAGATCTATCCTCGATTACGAAATAAAATGCGTTGATACCAGCGTTTTCAAGCTGCTATTTTACGCTGGTATCAACGTAAAATAGCAGCCAGCGCAAAATAGTACTATACAAATAGCAGTAAGCTTAAAATAGCAGCGTTAAGATGCTATTTTACGCTGGTATTCTGTGAGAGCGTGGTCCTTCCCCCGCCGAGCCAACCTATTTTTGCCACAACTATAGGGGAAGTATGTACAAAATGACATACACGGACAAAATGACACAGGCATCATATTTCAAATTCTGTCGATTTTAGCCCGCCATAGACAACTTATATCACGTAACTCTACCAGCTCATACCACTCTGTCAAAACTTGAGCTTGCTGTCCTTCGTTCGCGTGTCATGGCCAAAGACAAAAGTTGGAAAGTTAGGAGCTTTTTTTGATTGCAGGGAGGTTTTTTGTATTTGTATTATATTTTTCATAGTTTCAAATTGCTCGTTCATTTATTACACCCGTTAGGTACTTGTTGCATATGAATAACTTTTTTTTTTAATACAAAATAATATACATAAGTAACGGACAAAATGACATGGGTATGTCGTTTTGTCCATAAGAACTGAATGAGCTAACTGTGCACTAATTATTAACCTTTATTCAAAGCTACTAATTTCTTTAGGGATAAAACTTTACAGAAACACCTTACAAAAACGATACAGTTCTAACAACCGACTCTACTGAACAAGGTGATAATTCAACATCAAACCCTGGTCAATACCATATTTTACCTGCTTCAAATCAAAATCGCCCATCTATTGGTAATAAAGAACGTCCTTCACCCTATACTCTAGCGGTGCCTATTGAGTATATTATATCACCTGTCCCAAAAGGGAGTCACATAAGTTGCCAAGGAAAACGTAAGCCAAAGATACAACAAACCTCTTTGATTTTGGCTTCTACTCCAAACATGAACGCAATCAAGTCAAAACACGAGTCTAAAGCTCCAGCAGAGAAGAGGAGAAGAAATTTTACCAAAAACTTGTTCGAAGAAGTCGGTGAAGAAGAAAATTTGGCAAGCAACGCTCAAGATGACGAAGAGGATTGCGCTTGCATATCGGGACGTCAGTCACCTCAGCTGCCCGTGACCATGGGTGCTGGAAAGCACCCAAAACGTCGTAAATGCGATAAAATCCGTAGAAGTAGTTTTAATCAATGTGTAGTGTTCGCGTAAATATAAGAAATCATAACTTGGAGATTTTTTGTGAAATCAAAAAAATGCCTAAAAAATGGTCTTCGATGATTATCATAAGTCTACACTAACGCCATATTTATAGCTTATACCTAGGTATCGTGTAGTGGAGGTGTAAGAATATATAGTAGTTACGTACCACTTATACATATAAGTATAAGTAGGTGTCGTAAGAGGCGAGAGAGGAAAACAAATCAGGAGACGGCAGCAGCGTCTTCCTGATAACGAAAAAAATGAAATAAACCGCGGTTGCCAACCCTCTAGCCAAGCGTAGTCACTATGGCAAATATACCCCTACGAGGCAATCTTTGGGGGAGGCCTATGTTTAGTAGTTGAGTAACCGGCTGTATCATCGTGTATATATCATAAGTATAAAATAAAATTAATCACGTTCTTAAGTCATCTCGTATATGGCAAATGTAATATATTTTATAGCCGGGGGGATATCAGAGTCAGAAAAGCAAAATATCTCGTAAAGTAATCCCCTATACGCCAGCGAGGCGTAACAATTACAGCAAATAACCAATATACGGGAAAAATATGATATGTAGGTAACATTTTTATATCGAGCATTTGAAATAAGTGTATTTTTGATAATGTCGATCCATTTTAGTACAAAATAATTATATATTATATAAAAAATATATTATTAAAAGAACAAATAACTGTTGATAAGAAAACTGGTAAGTGGGTACTGTGAACTATAAACATTTACATCTATCCTCGGTTAAAAATCAAAATGCAGATGCTTTGTGATCCCTGAGGACTTAGATAGAATGCCTCGTTTTCAGTAAAAAGAGTCACCGGTTCTCTACACTCACCATAGAGCAGTTGAGCAGCACTCAACACAGCAGCAGAAGATGCTATTTTACGCTGGTATTATGTGAGAGTTTACGTTGACGAGCTGGTGAAAATGAAGACTATATGAAAACTTACCACTGTACATTCTGAAGTACTTGACAACTATATTGTCAAAGTAATCCTGCTTGACCAAGGAAGCATCCATGGTCTTCGATGTAAGAGTCGCAAAGGACAAGATACCAGCGTGTCGAATCTGCTTTGGGAAGTCTGGTCCTAACTTGGCGAATACTTCCAATTCTTCTAGAAGATTCTGACTGTAATCGGCGACATTGTAAGGCAACTTTCTCAAAAGAGAAAGAAGGGTCGCGTCTTCTACTTTCTCCTGGAATTATAACGAATTTACATTATATAACATAAACTTTAAGGCTATCTTCCAGTGGAGTAGGCAGGCATGCTTCCGTTGGTTCCTATTCTGACCCACTTTTCAAAGACCACTTCGTCAAATTGGTAGAAAAACTTTCGTGTGTTGCCACTCTTATAAGAAATCTGCCACTTACTTCTCAATATTAATTTTACTTTGCTACTAAAAACTTCTCACCTTATCAGAATCACCCTTCACATGCATTTGAAATATAAATATAAGTAATTAATTTGTCTATCATCATCGTCATCACCATTACAGCCCAACACAAGTCCACTGGAATTATAACGAATTTACATTATATAACATAAACTTTAAGGCTATCTTCCAGTGGAGTAGGCAGGCATGCTTCCGTTGGTCCCTATTCTGACCCACTTTTCAAAGACCACTTCGTCAAATTGGTAGAAAAACTTTCGTGCCACTCTGATAAGAAATCTGCCACTTACTTCTCAATATTAATTTGACTTTGCTACTAAAAACTTCTCACCTTATCAGAATCACCCTTCACATGCATTTGAAATATAAATATAAGTAATTAATTTGTCTATCATCATCGTCATCACCATTACAGCCCAACACAAGTCCACTGCTGAAAATAGGTGACACCCAAAGAATGCCACCAAAGGTCCTGAGCTATATGCATCCATCGACTTCCTGTATTACTTATCATGTCGTCGCTCCACATATTTTGTGGATACCCTACAATTTGCTTATAGGGTTCCAATTAGAGAAACTGTCTTCCTCTAATTAGATTATATTTATTAATTTTAAAAGGAGAACTGTGGTTGCTCTGGGAGTCTGGGACTAAGCGCACACCGGAAATAAAACCGGCACTCCAGCCGTAATAAAATTTAAATTTGCAGTTTAGGTGGTGGATACACCACCACATACTCACCTGTTAATATAATATACACCGTGGGGAAACTTGCATATTTGGAGATCAAAATAATCGATGTCATAACCCTATCGACAAATCTATATAAACAAAAATAAGTTACTGCATGTATCAAATATCATCACTTGAGACTTTGACGATTGATTTTGACGAGTGTGTTTGAGTGGGTCCCGAGTGGCTTATGTTCACAATGGCTTATGTTCACAATGGCTTATGTTCATAATGGCTTATGTTCACAATGGCTTATGTTCACAATGGCTTATGTTCACAATGGCTTATGTTCACAATGGCTTATGTTCACAATGGCTTATGTCCACAATGGGACCCGATAGGTGGCGCTGTTATCAAGATCCAAAAATCAGCCATGCAAAGCCGTGGTGTATCGCTAGTTTATAGATATAATAGTTGGTGCATCTGTTAGTGTCCGCGTATCTTCAGAACAACTTGACCTCTTAAGGTCATATTCACACTCTATATTTGTTTCACCGAGACGATAGTTGGTAGCTTTGCTAGTATCAAATAAGTGGCACTGTTATCAAGATCCAAAAATCAGCCATGCAAAGCCGTGGTGTATCGCCAGTTTTTATATACAGAATGGGTCCCACATATATGCAATAAATGAAACCATATACTTGTTATCGCCTTTGCTGACGATATACAAAAAATGAACGTAATCGGTCCAGTAATTAGGTCAAAAAGTAGAGTTTTAATTTTAAGCAAATTTGAACACTATAGAATTGGGTCACTAAGTCAATGATTCAATGAACTTGAATCCTTGAACATTAAAAAGCGACGTTGCCACGCAGTGCAAACTATTGGTATTGCGACATATCGACAGTGGTGTCTTTTGTCGGCGTGCCACCCGCGTGTAACGTTGTCACTCTTCCAAGGGGTCAAGGTACGTTGTCTAAACAGAGTGTTCACTTTTACTGAATTTATTTTAATATTTATTTTGTTTGAAAATTTCACTTTTTTATTTTACAGGTTTTAATTTAATATTTAATTTTTCTACACATCTACTGACTAGTATTACTTGTAGTTTCATTTGTTGCATATATGTGGGACCCATTCTGTATAATAGTTGGTGCATCTGTTAGTGTCCGTGTATCTTTAGAAAAATTTGACCTCTTAAGGTCATATTCATACTCTATATTTATTTCACCGAGACGATGGTTGGTAGCTTTGCTAGTATCAAATAAGTGGCGCTGTTATCAAGATCCAAAAATCAGCCATGGAAAGCCGTGATGTATCGCCAGTTTTTATATATAATAGTTGGTGCATCTGTTAGTGTCCGTGTATCTTTAGAAAAATTTGACCTCTTAAGGTCATATTCATACTCTATATTTATTTCACCGAGACCATGGTTGGTAGCTTTGCTAGTATCAAATAAGTGGCGCTGTTATCAAGATCCAAAAATCAGCCATGCAAAGCCGTGGTGTTTCGCCAGTTTTTATATATAATAGTTGGTGCATCTGTTAGTGACCGTGTATCTTCAGAACAACTTGACCTCTGAAGGTCGTATTCACTATATTTGTTTCCCCGAGACGATGGTTCGTAGCTTTGCTAGTATCATATAGGTGGCGCTGTAGTCATGTTTTTAAGTAATTCTACATCTTTGGACTATAGTGATTCCTATTTACAACTTCTTTTTGCTAAGTCAAAGTAGAAAATCACAAAATCCACACCCGGTAGGAGGCGCTATGGTGTAACCGGATGAGTAAAATAACGCCTACCGGGCCAGCTGGTATATATTTAAAATCTCCTGACTATCTTGTTGATTTAGCGTAGTAAACATAACTGCTGATCATGAGGTCATGGGTTGAAATCCCAGATCGGACGGAAAAAAACAGTTATTGAGTTTTTCTGTCAAGAAATTCTCAAAAGTAAAAAGTAGCTGAAGTCATAAAGTTGGTGGTGTTTCATCCCCGTGCCTCGGCGAATACGTAAAGCCTGAGCCTGTGCTAGATCTCTCTCCGGTCATTTTTTATTATAGTGGAGGAGGCAAACTAGCATACGGCTCACCTGATGGTAAGTGATTACCGCCGCCCAAAAACAACTGCAACACCAGGGTAATTGTAGACGTGTTGCCGGCTTTTTAAAAAGAATAAGCTCTTTTCTTGTAGGTCCCTAAGTCGTATCGGTCCGAAGAAATCTCTGGTGGTAGTTGATTCCACAAGGAAGTTGTGGGAAGAACACTTCTTTTAGATCGCACAGTGGTGTACTGCCAGTCATCC
Organism: Parnassius apollo; assembly: GCA_907164705.1. NCBI lineage: Eukaryota > Metazoa > Arthropoda > Insecta > Lepidoptera > Papilionidae > Parnassius > Parnassius apollo. The sequence continues at coordinate 114,632 of CAJQZP010001256.1, forward strand.
AGATGGTATGGATGGTATCGCGAGTTTTGTCGCGATGTGCGATGGTAAAATTGTGCGGCTGGAATTAGTCCAAACAATTCCTCAGACCACTCCCCGTGATAGATGCGATAAAAGTGTTGGTTTACCATCACATTGGACTATGAGAGTGAGGAAACGGAGAGTGCACCTGTGCTTGTGCATACACTTGGGCACTATAATTCTGTCCTACACCTATATCTATTCTCTGTTGGAGCTGGCCGCCGTGATCGAATTTCGGTCTAGAGGACATCATTATTGTAAGATAATAAGATAAGAAATCAAATCTATACCTTCTGTTCAATAACCAAGTACTTTATGAATCGTGCACAAGCATCACTGCGACCGTGCGGCAAAACCTCCAAGAAGATGTTGCGGGCTGTTTCAAGGTCATAGCTGGTACCAAGAACCAGTTCATCAAATAGCCTCTTGAAAGATTCGTAGGTCAACTGTGACATTGTGCTGAAAGGAATAACTCCGTGGTATATTTATATGCATATGTACGTGGTAGAGCCATCATCAGCATCCACTGCTGAACATAGTCCGCGCCATAGATTCCTCATTATGGTAATTTCGCCATAGTTGCCATAGTTGGGAACCGCAGTTTTTTATTGTTTTGTTTGTTACCAAAAATATGCTGCAGCCTACCTCCTGTTGTCTCAACAACCCTGTGTCGCGTCTTACGATACCCATGAGTCGATATAGGACAGTGCCATCCTTCAGCTATATTATGTTTGCAGAAGTATTATGTTTAGAATAGGTCGGCCATTGTCGGAATATGTAGTGGCAGTTTAAGCATGACCACTAGCCCATATCATCCCGTGGTTGTCGTAAGAGGCGACAGAGGGAAACAAATCAGAAATCAGGCAGCAAGGTCTTCCTAATAACGACTAAAATTAAAAAATAAAACTGCGTTGCTGAGTCGCCTGCCAAGATTAGCAACTATAGCAAATATCCCCCTATAAAGCTATCTATGGGGGAGGCCTATGTTCAGCAGTGGACTTTAATAGGTTGTAATGGTAGTTATAATGGGTTGGCTCGACCCGGGAACAACTAAATTCTCACAGAATACCAGAGTGAAATAGCTGCATAATACTCCGTATCGTGAGTGTAGAGAACCGGTGACCGTTTTCACTGGAAAACAGGCATTCCATCCATAATCCTCAGGAGTATCGAAGCATCTGGAGCTTGCAGCTCAGAAGGGCTAGAACCCAGAGCCGTAAAACTAGTTATTGAAAAAAATATGGAGCTTGGATTCTTAGTCTCTTGATCATAAGGCGTGGGTGTCAATCATGCACAACATTTACGTAGTATCAAGTGGACTGGTGATAGTTTGTCGCCCTCACTTGTATGAAAGGACTAATGAATATAGGTATCACCAGCTCGTGTTTAACAATGTTAATTAACTAAAGAAGCAATGTCAACCGACAATGACTTCTATGTCGCAGCCAGATTGCTTAGTCAGCCAATGAACTAAATGTCTAGTACAGAGATAGCGAACCAAAGGCACACGTGCCGTCGATGACTCTACAAAATATTTTGGGTAGGCCACCGATCACAAAGTTCACTATGAAGTACAAACTATTACGAACAAACGCGAGTGATCCTACGCCACGGAGTGTTCGGGCGTGGTGCGTGGGGCGGCTTGACAGGCGGGAAGCGCGCTCATTTGTTATTGTAGTTACATCGTGGACTACTAAAGACACATAGTTCATTTCATCATCAGCATCATTACAGCCCTACAGAAGTCCACGTCTCCCCCAAGGAATGCATAGTTCATTTGCGCTTATCATAATAGTCCACTTCGTTGATATAACAGTATTTGAAAGTTCATTTGTGTTTCATTTACGAACTTACAACCCCAATAAAAGTTATTTGTCATCTAATCTGCGGAAGGCACACTAATGTGACTTTCATTTGAATTACGCATATATATGAAAATTTATTACATTGTATTTTGTGTATTGTATATTGTATATAATAATAAATGTCACAACTCAAAACTCTTTATTTACTTTTGTAGTAAATAAAGAGTTTTTAGTTGATAGTATTTATTACTATTATTTTATCAATAATCACGAGGTTAAAATTATTTTACGTCACGTCTATGAACTCATTAAACATTTTTTTTTTGAAAAATGGCACGTTGATACATAAAGGTTCCCCACCCCAGGCCTAGCACATAACTTAAGTGCTGATTTTCTAAATGCCTGGCCGTTTCAGCCAATTCCGATAACACTGAAATGGTGCATAGGAATTCGTATATATAAGGCAATAATACTGCAACTAGCGTCAACTATGACATATATGGGGGATATTGAGATGAAGTCAGTATAATAGGGAGGCCATTGTTCAGTAGTGGACTTGATAGGCTGCAATTATAATGACCAAGAATGGTGGTGTAAGTGAGCTGTGGTGATGGTAATTAACAATTAAACAAAATAAGAATCCAATAAGAACCACGCCGTGCCGATCCCCTAATAATAAAATGATTAGGTGAGAAGGTTATTAATGGTATGCCGGCTGATTTAATACTGTCTGGAAATCATATCTGGTGTTATAGCTGAACGATGTAAAAGCACATGTAAATAAATATATTTGAGTAAATATTTCAGTAATGACAGTTAAAACACAAACTTTAGAAAAAAACACGTGTGTGGGGGGGGGGTGCGTGTGCGTGTGCGTGTGCGTGTGCGTGTGCGTGTGCGTGTGCGTGCGTGCGTGCGTGCGTGCGTGCGTCCGTGCGTGCGTGCGTGCTTGCGTGCGTGCGTGCGTGCTTGCGTTCGTGCGTGCGTGCGTGCGTGCGCGCGTGCGTGCGTGCTTGCGTGCGTGCGTGCGTGCGTGCGTACGTGTGTGCGTGTGCGTGTGCGTGTGCGTGTGCGTGTGCGTGTGCGTGTGCGTGCGTGAGTGCGGGCGAGCGTGCGTGCTTGCGTGCGTGCGTGCGTGCGTGCGTGCGTTCGTGCGTGCGTGCGCGCGTGCGCGCGTGCGTGCGTGCTTGCGTGCGTGCGTGCGTGAGTGCGTGCGTGCGTGCGTGCGTGCGTGCGTGCGAGCGTGCGTGCGTGCGTGCGTGCGTGCGTGCGTGCATGCGTGTTTGCGTGCGTGCGTGCGTACGTGCGTGAGTGCGTGCGTGCGTGCGTGCGTGCGTGAGTGCGTGCGTGCGTGCGTGCGTGCGTGCGTGTGTGTGTGTGCGTACGTGCGTGCGTGCGTGTGTGTGTGTGTGTGTGTGTGTATGTGTGAATGTGATTTTTGTTGTAATTCTAATTAGTCAATAATAGTTAGTAACAATTATTATTAATAGACTCGTAGATTAACTTATATTTTGTCAATGAAAAAATATCTATGCCAAAGGCTATAACTTCATTCACATACTACACTCAATTCTTTTTCGGACTGTTAATAAAGTCAGCCAAGCCAATACACTCAGAATTTCTTGGTACTCACTTAAGGAGATCAACAAAATCCATTGTGTGGATCAGCCCCTCGTTTTTCACAATGTTATCCGCATCGATCCCTTTCTTCGCTATTTTCAGAAGTATCTGGAATATTAGAAGAAGCTTCAACGTTTTCAATTTATATGTCTGTTGACTTTTTTAGGGTGTAATAGTTGAACGAAATAAAAATCTATGGCATCGATATTTTTCAAATTTATTGCTTTTCTTTATCAATCAAATTGATTTATCAACAATTGAAATTTTTAAACTTTATTTTAAGTAAGCCTAATTTCCATCGTTAATTTGAAATAGTCAGTGAAAATAAAAGATAACGTGACAGACCGAAAGGCAAAAGGACACAGAGGTGTTTCAACAAGTGAAATTAGAAAAAAAGGATTTTTAATGCGCTTAAGCGCTTGCTAGCGCTTTTTTCTGCCAAATGCACCCATTGTCACACTATTCTAAGCTATGTTCTAGTTTAAAAATAATTATTAAATTCAACCCAAACAGACATAAATGAAAATGAGTTAACAAGAACCTGGAAAAATGCCACTAATTTGAAGAAAACTTTATACCTAACGGCCTGTTCTAGGTCAATTGCGTTAAAAATTCATTGATACTACACGTAAAGTAAGGTGCGAAAGATTTGAATTTAGTTATTTTTATAAACCTTTTTTTTTTTTTGATAAATAAATTTAAAAAATATCCATGCCATAGGCTTTTTTCTTCTACTTCGGTCACTTAATACTTCCTATTTTACTAAAGTCGAAGTAAGAATTACCTCGCACACATCCGCTTAATAAAATAAAATGATGTGTCTTATCTAGTTTGAAGAGCACCTCCCGCCCTCCCTCAATTGCGTGCACTAATCTCGTACTACACTAGGAAAGACATCGACGATAACACGTAATTTAATTCTTACCAACTTTAGTATAATGGATTTCCGCCAAGTAACGCCTGATTAAATATAGAGTTGCTTAAAGGAAGTAAGTAAAAATTCTATGGCTCTGAAGTTCCACGAACTCGCATAATATATATGGAATTAGGACATCCCATCTCGTTATACCGAGATCCCACACGATTTTTAAATTCCGAAAAAAACTTTTTACGTATGCGGGTTACGCGGGATTTACGAGATTAAGCGGCAGGATAAAAACGTAAAAGTATTCAGAGTTAGAACTTATAATGGTGCATATATGAATTGTTTTTTTTTATAGAATAAAGTTAACAAACAAACGCACAGTTCACCTAATTGTTAGTGGATACTGCGGTCTATAGACATCTGCATCTATCCTCGTTTAAGAATTAAAATGCAGCTGAGTTGTCACCCCTGTGGACTAAGATGGAATGACCCATTTCCAGTCAAAAGGGTCTCCGGTTCTCTACACTCGTCATACGAAACACAGCAGCATCAAGCCGCTATTTTAAGCTAGTATTATTGTAAGAGCGTGTCTTTCACCGGTCGAGTCCACCCAATCGTGCAAAAACCACGATATACTCGTAGATGTAGCATGGTTTTACCACGTAAAAATATTAATAAAAATAACATGTAAGAGTTATGGTTAAGTTTTAATTATTATCTTGATAAGTCTTTATATTAACTTGATTTTATGTTTGCTTGATATGCACGTGTGCTAAGAAATAAGCCACGAACCCTTCAAGGTCGAAGGGTTCGTGGCTTATGCACTCTGGGAGGTGCTTATGAGCTTTTGATGGACTAATAAATGATTACGTACAACCTGTTATCAATCATAAATTTGGAGTCGATTTCCGGTATATAATTAAACGGCAAACTCAATTTTGTACTACTAATTCTATTTTTTCGTAGATTGATCCGAGGCTTCGACCTGAAAATCCTCGTCGTCCATAATGACTGAGGACACGTAGTACTTTAGGAATTATTGACGGATATTAACTTTCATTATATTCTACGCGCTCTCACAGAATACCAGCGTCAAATGTGGTGTATTGGAGACCCTTTTTACTGGAAACGAGGCATTCCATCATAGTCCTCACGGGTGACAACGCATTGTGTTTCTTAATCAAGAGTAAATGTAGATATCTATTTATCACAGCATCAGGTGGACTGTGTGCTCATTTGTCACCCTTATTCTATTAAATAAAATCTACCAGACGTAGAAAACTCGGACTAGTGACGAGCAACAGTGTCCAAAGTGATCACGTCTGATACCGCGATTGACAATTCACCAGTCAAGAGTGATAATGATCCCGTTTAGGCTGACGAATATAGATTATA